>JAXIVJ010000985.1:20000-135000 GCA_036785665.1 Chirona hameri
GCTGCGTCTTCTTGTTGTTTGTCTTGAAGTAGTCGGGGAAGTTGCGGTTCAGGCTCGTAACCCTGCGAGTTGTACCTGCGGCGGAAGCAAAAGGCAAAGAGTGAAGAGTTAAAACGTGAAGAGTTTAGCGTGAGTGAGAGAGGCATGCACCGAATGTGAAAAATAACGCAGGTGCCGCAGAGGAACACTGAACAACGGTATCACGTAAAAAGACATGATATTTAAAGGTATAAAGCCCAGGCTACACTATGCGTGATTTCCTGAAAATCACGCGCGTGTGCATTTGCGTGAAATACGCCGACAGAGCAAGTTAGCTGATAGTAAATGTATTGGGTGAGCTACACTGGCACATCACGCAGATCCCGCATGAAACGTCAAGGAAAAGACGCAGACACGTCACGGAAATCCCGCAATAAAGTTCAGAATTCTGAACTTCTTTGCGTGTTTTCCTTGATTGCGTGTTACAGGGTTTCTATCATTTTGCTTGATTTCGCGTATTATTCTTCGCGAAGCGGTGAAGGAGTCTATAATAGACCTAAACTTGAATAATGTGTGCTGAGTATCGTGGCGGAAGATGAATGAAGAAACGTTGGAGCAAATTGTGAGTGTTGAAACTTGTGTTGAAGCTGGTAGATATTTATGCAATTGTTTATCCATTAAAAAAATGCAGTGGTTTATCCATTTTCCTTGCGTTATTTGCGTAATCCGCACATCCTGGACGTCACGGAAGTTCTGCAAACACTGAGAACACGCGCGTGATTTGCGGAACAATCACGCATAGTGTAGCCTGGGTCAATAAAGCTGTGGTCATTTGGGTTATATATCACATGAGGAAATTGGCTTTATTTCCGTCTAGTGAGACCGACTGGCAGGGATTACAGAAGCCGGAAAGTTGCAATCTGACCACAGCAGAATCGGATCAAATCGAATCAAAGAACAGTCACATTCCCTGGTCTAGTTTCTGCGGGCGGCTAGTGTGGGAGTGTGCAGCATCACACATTCCGGGTAAACAAGGGCCACTGCAGTTGCAAACCACTGCCGAGTTTTCTATATGGCTTCAGCGACGTTTTGCAAAGGTCAGATAAAGTGAGTTCAATGGGCCGCATTCAGAGAACCAGACTGTTGGAATGTTTCCAATTTGCATGGGGTAGGTTGATGGAGGAAATCAAGACAATGCTCGTAGGTTTAGTCTAGCCACCACGCCACGCATTGGTCGCCATGTAGCTATACACTCTAAACAATTTGCGACTGTTCTTCGGCTACACGTATGCATCCACTAACCAGTTTCCATTCCAAGCATCGTGCAGGGAGCAGAACTTCAATGCAATGTTTATCAGCCAGACAGCTTGGCCCTGGGTGCCGGATACAATCACCAGAACCACTCTGCACCTCTGCACCACGCCCGAATCTCGTCATAACGGCACGGTGGCTACGCTATAATCGATACATATCATTACACTGCAAGCATTCCGATGACAGATAATATGGTTAATTATTATATCCAGTTGACTGTATCGCCAAACAATATGCACAACTGCACAGTCCCGTTAACTTCAGCGACAGAGCATTCGTTATCTGTTTTGGAGCAATCAGTGGTCGGCGTTGGGCGCGTCGGACGCCGGTGTGTGTGTGTGTGTGTGTGCGTCTGTCGTTCCACAGTTACCATTGGGCGTGTCCCGATGATGAGCTATAATGACCGGCCATGTGCCGGTACCCGGCCGCCACCCTGCTGCACTGGTGGAGCCCCGCCCTGCCCCCGGGGCCCAGGCCGGCAGACGTGCAGCAGCCCCGCCCTGCAGCAGTGAAGCAGCCTCACGGGACCAAAGCAGCCTCTCTGACCGGTGAGATGCCAGCCAGTCAGGGACGGTCGTCGTCCGACACGCTCCGATGCACCCCTCCTGACACCGCAGAACCGGCGGACACGCTCCGATGCGCCCATCCTGACACCGCAGAACCGCCGGAGCGCTGGTAGCCGGCGGCCGGCAGCGCGGCAGATGCCCGACAACGGGCCCCGCCGAACGGTACGCCGGGCCGCCGAACGGTACGCCGGGCCCCGCCGAACGGTACGCCGGACCGCGTCGAACGGTACGCCGGGCCCCGCCGAACGGTACGCCGGGCCCCGCCGAACGGAGAGGAGATGGAGCCGAGACATCGGCTGAATCTGGACGATGTCACGTTGTAATTAATGCAATAGGACATGTATGATTCTCCCCGACAAAGAGATGTTCAGCGGAAAGGTTGACAGCACTCAGCTGATTACGAGCGAGCGCTTCGCGCTCGCTCGTCCTTCCGTGGTACATATATGGGGAAAATCTGAATATGAGCGGCCCGGCCCGGCCCGTGGCGACGCTTTTGAGAAGCTCATATCTCTGCAACCGCACGTCCGATTGACAAGGGGGCTTCTTTGCTGAGTAGCCCCATCCAACCTACCCTGTTTGAGACCAAAGTCGATTCATGTGGGTGACTACCACTGCGCGTGGCGTGTGCCGCGTGAGAGGTGTTGCAAAGTATTTTGTCGTAATAACTCCGCAACGGCTGGCTTGATTGTGTGCAATTTTGGTGTGTGGTTAGGGACCCATTAGCCGCCACTTCCCCACAAGTCAGGGATGGGGTGCCTCTGCACGTGCGCACGTGCACACCCCTATTCTATATCTCAGAAACGGCTGAGCCGATTGTGTTCAAATTTGGCATGTGGTTTGGGACCTCTCAGCCGCCACTTTCTCACAAGTCAGGGGTGGGGGTGCCTTTGCACGTGCGCACGTGCACACCCCTATTCTATATCTCAGGAACGGCTGAGCCGATTGTGTTCGAATTTGGTGCGTGGTTTGGGACCTCTCAGCCGCCGCATTCCTACAAGTCAGGGGTGGGATGCCTCTGCACGTGCACACGTGCTCATCCTTTGTTGAATCTTGAACTACTTGCCCGATCGAATTGCAATTCACCATCGATTTCCTTTGCGCTCGCTCGTGCATCGCCAACTACGGCACCTTACTGGCGTTATGTGTTTGAATATGAATCTCCTCTGGTGAAGTGATGTGAACACAATCTACCAATGCTGACGATGTTTGAATTTACATGAACATTCTAATTTTCAAAACGGCTATTGTCGAAAATTGTAGGTTTGGAAAACCAGCATAGTTTCAGGTGGCTTTGACAATCTCCACTAACACTATGGTTAATTTTAAGAGGGTCTTCCCTGTAGGCTGTAATTTTGACGAGCTCAAAAGATCG
The DNA here is from genome assembly GCA_036785665.1 of Chirona hameri. Taxonomy (NCBI): domain Eukaryota; kingdom Metazoa; phylum Arthropoda; class Thecostraca; order Balanomorpha; family Balanidae; genus Chirona; species Chirona hameri. The sequence goes on from JAXIVJ010000985.1 coordinate 23,232, forward strand.
TGTAATACTGTTTCGTTTTACGTAATAAAGTTTGCTTCATGTAATGTTTGAATAGCCAAATCTGTCTTCGTTTCTGTTGCCACCACATTTCATCAAATTAAAATCAAACAAATACAAGCCGTGCCGAAGCTGACAAGCGTTAGCGACCCTCGTTATTGCGATATAAAGTTAACGACCGTAAAACTAACGACCATGGGTAGCTGGGTAATTTACGCTCGAAATATACTGCGCGGTAAGCAGCGCAACAATGAGCAGCGCTGCCATGGAAACGGTGCCGGATTCAGCCAGCTTACCGATAACGGATATGACGTGTATCGTCACATTCGGTCGCAATTAGGGTGCTTAGTGCGGTAATACCAGAGGCGCAGCCAGTTATGGTGGGCCCTGGGAAAGAGCCCCCCCCCCAAATATATATATATATATATATATATATATATATATATATATATATATATATATATATATATATATATATATATATATATATATATATATATATATATATATATATATATATATATATATATATATATATATATATATATATATATATATATATATATATATATATATATATATATATATATATATATATATATATATATATATATATATATATATATATATATATATATATATATATATATATATATATATATATATATATATATATATATATATATATATATATATATATATATATATATATATATATATATATATATATATATATATATATATATATATATATATATATATATATATATATATATATATATATATATATATATATATATACCCTTGGATATGAAAAACTACGGATTTCGGCCACTCTATTTTGTGAGGCCCCCCTTTTTAAATATTTTTCTCTCAACCTTTGATGAGTTGGATTGGATCAAGAGGCCCACTGGGTTGGCTTCGAAAACCCTTCAGTGTTTCTGAGGGCCCTTGACATGCACCAGTGACTTCTCGCCTGGTTTGAGGGCTCCTCTGTGGCTTTTTGAAAGCCATTTAGCTAATCCAAATGGTATCTGGGCAAATCTCGTTGGGGCCCCTGTGACCCGTAAGAGGGGGAGAGGGGGAGGGGGGTACCCCCTGGCTGCGCCCCTGGGTAGAACCCATACAAGTTCGTATTTATAAGGGTCTAAAGTCAGACAAATACGTCAGAGGGAGGGTGCGAGTAAAATATGATGCACTTTTCCTTGGAAGAGAATGTGATACCGTGGATTACCAATACGGATCAGTAGCTGTAGTATGGCGTCTGTATGTAAGCCTTGCCGGTAGAAATGTACAATCTGACCTCATTCTCATAGGATACGTGGCTTCAACCTCAGAAAGATCCATGTGAGCTATCAGCCTACTTTGTATCAGCACCTCGATGGCTAAACACGCCTCCTGTACGTCTTTGGTAAGGAAGCCATCCTGAGAGTAAATCCTAGCGAAAGACGCCGCTACCCTGACCTGACCGAGCCGTCTCCTGACATTGACCTCCCTGACCTGACCGAGCTGTCTCCTGACATTGACCTCCCTGACCTGACCGAGCTGTCTCCTGACCTTGACCTCCCTGACCTGACCGAGCTGTCTCCTGACATTGACCTCCCTGACCTGACCGAGCTGTCTCCTGACCTTGACCTCCCTGACCTGACCGAGCTGTCTCCTGACATTGACCTCCCTGACCTGACCGAGCTGTCTCCTGACCTTGACCTCCCTGACCTGACCGAGCCGTCTCCTGACATTGACCTCCTTGACCTGGCCGAGCTGTCTCCTGACATTGACCTCCCTGACCTGACCGAGCTGTCTCCTGACCTTGACCTCCCTGACCTGACCGAGCCGTCTCCTGACCTTGACCTCCCTGACCTGACCGAGCTGTCTCCTGACATTGACCTCCCTGACCTGGCCGAGCCGTCTCCTGACCTTGACCTCCCTGACCTGGCCGAGCCGTCTCCTGACATTGACCTCCCTGACCTGACCGAGCCGTCTCCTGACCTTGACCTCCCTGACCTGACCGAGCTGTCTCCTGACCTTGACCTCCCTGACCTGGCCGAGCTGTCTCCTGACCTTGACCTCCCTGACCTGGCCGAGCTGTCTCGGGACAGTTGACAGACATCACTGACCTGCCCTGTACGGCGTCGCAGACGCCCTCGCGGCTAACTTCGAAGCCATCCGGGTTCATCGATGGCATGATGTGGACGCGCGTGTTGTCCAGAAGCCAGCGCACGTACGGGTCGGTCGTGTAGCGGGTCGTCAGGTACTGCGCAGAGGAACAGAGGCACGTCAGAAGGGCACCCCGTCTCCAGGTACTATGGGGGAGTACATAGAAGGGTGTTAGGGGCCGAACCTTGCGCCGGCTGTGTTGAAGTAGGAAGTCAGGCCAGTCACAAACACGACAGTCAGACAAACACCCTGCGCGCCGAGGCCAAAGCACACGGCAATGACCAAATATGACCAAATATGGGCAGCCAGCCAATCGCCTGATTGAAATAACACAAGTTAAGTACAGGTGTATCAGAAAGAAGGTCACCAAATATATATATATATATATATATATATATATATATATATATATATATATATATATATATATATCGGATGCAGCGCAGAGGCCAGACATCGACGAAAACCTGCTCGTATCGCGGAAACTTCTACACTGATGTCATGAAAATAACACACGCACACATACATACACAAAAAACAAACTAATATTACAACAGAAAGCCTCTTGGATAGGTATATCTGATTCGGTATGGTACCGAAAACTTCCTAATACCGCGGACCAAAGGCTTTCCATAAGGAATTACCTTCTTTGTACTACTTTTTCTACCGGACCCACTAAGTAGATCCGAGCACTGTTAAGCTGCAGGCGGCTCAGGTCAGGGCCAGACGGCAGTGCACTTACACGTCTCCATGTCTCGTCTCCTACGTCTCCATGTCTCGTCTCCTACGTCTCCATGTCTCGTCTCCTACGTCTCCATGTCTCGTCTCCTACGTCTCCATGTCTCGTCTCCTACGTCTCCATGTCTCGTCTCCTACGTCTCCATGTCTCGTCTCCTACGTCTCCATGTCTCGTCTCCTACGTCTCCATGTCTCGTCTTCTACGTCTCCATGTCTCGTCTCCTACGTCTCCATGTCTCGTCTCCTACGTCTCCATGTCTCGTCTCCTACGTCTCCATGTCTCGTCTCCTACGTCTCCATGTCTCGTCTCCTACGTCTCCATGTCTCGTCTCCTACGTCTCCATGTCTCGTCTCCTACGTCTCCATGTCTCGTCTCCTACGTCTCCATGTCTCGTCTCCTACGTCTCCATGTCTCGTCTCCTACGTCTCCATGTCTCGTCTCCTACGTCTCCATGTCTCGTCTCCTACGTCTCCATGTCTCGTCTCCTACGTCTCCATGTCTCGTCTCCTACGTCTCCATGTCTCGTCTCCTACGTCTCCATGCCAAGTGACAGCGTTGGACAGGACCGCTCAGGTCAGGACCTCGTGGCGGCGGCACCGCCTCCGTCCCCGGGTCACTATGCGACGAGGCGTAATCAGCAGTTGCCTGTTTGCAGCCACTGCTGTCTGTGTATTCAGAATTTGTTGTGTGTGGCCAATGGGTCGTGTGTATCGAGAGGGAGGGGCGGCACGGTATGGCCCGTCGGAAGCGAGGTCACCGCACCGGTGCCGCGCGCTAGACACAACCGACCACGGACAGACGTGCTAAACAGTCGTCAAACACTGGTCAGAGCCGTGTGGTGGTTTTAGTGGTGGTTTACAGCCGCACCATCAAACCGTTAGTATTGGGATAATTTTGGCTACGTGTGGAATGTGTACGGATATTGACCGTGCTGATTTACTAACACCAGCCAATTGAGAAAGTCGCTGACCAATAACTTAAACAGCCGAGTTATGCTAACGCCTGCAGGTAGGACGATGCCAGACTAAGCAATTCCTTCGCCTCGCCAGCGGTGTTTGGACAACAAGACAAAAAACGCCCACAAAAACGGCGAAAGTTGCGTGTTGACTGGACTGGTCGCTGACTGGACCTCTCCTGACTGGTCGTGGGCGCCCAGTTACACCTATAGCTGAGACCGTCAGTGTCATGCCTGCGGCAGCGGCCGGCAGGCGGGCGGCGGTGCAGTGGGGGGGGGGGGGGGGGGGGGGGGCGGCACTAGTGACCGTGTGGAAATCCCCGAGTAACTGCGGACGAGCGCCACTGCGGGGTAGACAGACGTGTCCTCTAGCGCGACACCTGCAGCGCGGAGGAGCTGATCCGACCACCACGTCTGGAGTTTCCAGAGGGCTCGGCAGGGATTTCTGCCGCATTCCCAGCGATGAGCCAGGATGGTCATTGATCGCAGTACGCCGACTTCCTCTAAAAGCAGGCCAGCGTGGGAAATACTCTGCTCGCTGCCTGCCAGGCAACCGAGCGTTACAATGACAATGGTGCCGCTAGCCTCGACTAGCTTACCGTGTGTGGATTATGGTAGAGTGTCGGGATTTGGCTATTTTGGTGCCGCTAGCCTCGACTAGCTTACCGTGTGTGGATTATGGTAGAGTGTCGGGATTTGGTGATTTTGGTGCCGCTAGCCTCGACTAGCTTACCGTGTGTGGATTATGGTAGAGTGTCGGGATTTGGTGATTTTGGTGCCGCTAGCCTCGACTAGCTTACCGTGTGTGGATTACGGTAGAGTGTCGGGATTTGGTGATTTTGGTGCCGCTAGCCTCGACTAGCTTACCGTGTGTGGATTACGGTAGAGTGTCGGGATTTGGTGATTTTGGTGCCGCTAGCCTCGACTAGCTTACCGTGTGTGGATTACGGCAGAGTGTCGGGATTTGGCTATTTTGGTGCAGCTAGCCTCGACTAGCTTACCGTGTGTGGATTACGGTAGAGTGTCGGGATTTGGTGATTTTGGTGCCGCTAGCCTCGACTAGCTTACCGTGTGTGGATTACGGTAGAGTGTCGGGATTTGGTGATTTTGGTGCCGCTAGCCTCGACTAGCTTACCGTGTGTGGATTACGGTAGAGTGTCGGGATTTGGTGATTTTGGTGCCGCTAGCCTCGACTAGCTTACCGTGTGTGGATTACGGTAGAGTGTCGGGATTTGGTGATTTTGGTGCCGCTAGCCTCGACTAGCTTACCGTGTGTGGATTACGGTAGAGTGTCGGGATTTGGTGATTTTGGTGCCGCTAGCCTCGACTAGCTTACCGTGTGTGGATTACGGTAGAGTGTCGGGATTTGGTGATTTTGGTGCCGCTAGCCTCGACTAGCTTACCGTGTGTGGATTACGGTAGAGTGTCGGGATTTGGTGATTTTGGTGCCGCTAGCCTCGACTAGCTTACCGTGTGTGGATTACGGTAGAGTGTCGGGATTTGGTGATTTTGGTGCCGCTAGCCTCGACTAGCTTACCGTGTGTGGATTATGGTAGAGTGTCGGGATTTGGCTATTTTGGTGCCGCTAGCCTCGACTAGCTTACCGTGTGTGGATTATGGTAGAGTGTCGGGATTTGGTGATTTTGGTGCCGCTAGCCTCGACTAGCTTACCGTGTGTGGATTATGGTAGAGTGTCGGGATTTGGTGATTTTGGTGCCGCTAGCCTCGACTAGCTTACCGTGTGTGGATTACGGTAGAGTGTCGGGATTTGGTGATTTTGGCGGCTGCCACGTCTAAAAAAAAATAGACGAGATCAATGTCAGCGGCGATGTGACTTACCTCAATCAGGTGGATGAGCACCTCCCGGCCGATCGGCTCATTTCCGTGGATGTTGCCGACGTACTTGACGTCGGGTTTTCCGATCATGTGTTTGTCGGGCGAGGCGGAGACGACCAGCACCCATAGTTCACGACCTGGGGGCGAGGCAGGCGCAGCAGACGGCGCGGCGTTAATTACAGAGATAACCCAGTACTCAGGGTAACGGTTGGTACGGGGTAACACGGCTCGAACAAGCGGCATTGACGGCAATGCACGATGTAAGCAAAATCATCGCCGAAACACGGACACAATTATCGCGATCCTAGCGGGAATAAGCTGAATCACTGCAAGTGGTGTTAATTAATGTGTTGATGCAACGCGCATACACCAAGGACAAGTTAAAGGTCAACCATACACCAAGGACAAGTTAAAGGTCAACCATACACCAAGGACAAGTTAAAGGTCAACCATACACCAAGGACAAGTTAAAGGTCAACCATACACCAAGGACAAGTTAAAGGTCAACCATACACCAATGACAAGTTAAAGGTCAACCATACACCAAGGACAAGTTAAAGGTCAACCATACACCAAGGACAAGTTAAAGGTCAACCATACACCAAGGACAAGTTAAAGGTCAACCATACACCAAGGACAAGTTAAAGGTCAACCATACACCAAGGACAAGTTAAAGGTCAACCATACACCAAGGACAAGTTAAAGGTCAACCATACACCAAGGACAAGTTAAAGGTCAACCATACACCAAGGACAAGTTAAAGGTCAACCATACACCAAGGACAAGTTAAAGGTCAACCATACACCAAGGACAAGTTAAAGGTCAACCATACACCAAGGACAAGTTAAAGGTCAACCATACACCAAGGACAAGTTAAAGGTCAACCATACACCAAGGACAAGTTAAAGGTCAACCATACACCAAGGACAAGTTAAAGGTCAACCATACACCAAGGACAAGTTAAAGGTCAACCATACACCAAGGACAAGTTAAAGGTCAACCATACACCAAGGACAAGTTAAAGGTCAACCATACACCAAGGACAAGTTAAAGGTCAACCATACACCAAGGACAAGTTAAAGGTCAACCATACACCAAGGACAAGTTAAAGGTCAACCATACACCAAGGACAAGTTAAAGGTCAACCATACACCAAGGACAAGTTAAAGGTCAACCATACACCAAGGACAAGTTAAAGGTCAACCATACACCAAGGACAAGTTAAAGGTCAACCATACACCAAGGACAAGTTAAAGGTCAACCATACACCAAGGACAAGTTAAAGGTCAACCATACACCAAGGACAAGTTAAAGGTCAACCATACACCAAGGACAAGTTAAAGGTCAACCATACACCAAGGACAAGTTAAAGGTCAACCATACACCAAGGACAAGTTAAAGGTCAACCATACACCAAGGACAAGTTAAAGGTCAACCATACACCAAGGACAAGTTAAAGGTCAACCATACACCAAGGACAAGTTAAAGGTCAACCATACACCAAGGACAAGTTAAAGGTCAACCATACACCAAGGACAAGTTAAAGGTCAACCATACACCAAGGACAAGTTAAAGGTCAACCATACACCAAGGACAAGTTAAAGGTCAACCATACACCAAGGACAAGTTAAAGGTCAACCATACACCAAGGACAAGTTAAAGGTCAACCATACACCAAGGACAAGTTAAAGGTCAACCATACACCAAGGACAAGTTAAAGGTCAACCATACACCAAGGACAAGTTAAAGGTCAACCATACACCAAGGACAAGTTAAAGGTCAACCATACACCAAGGACAAGTTAAAGGTCAACCATACACCAAGGACAAGTTAAAGGTCAACCATACACCAAGGACAAGTTAAAGGTCGACCATACACCAAGGACAAGTTAAAGGTCAACCATACACCAAGGACAAGTTAAAGGTCAACCATACACCAAGGACAAGTTAAAGGTCAACCATACACCAAGGACAAGTTAAAGGTCAACCATACACCAAGGACAAGTTAAAGGTCAACCATACACCAAGGACAAGTTAAAGGTCAACCATACACCAAGGACAAGTTAAAGGTCAACCATACACCAAGGACAAGTTAAAGGTCAACCATACACCAAGGACAAGTTAAAGGTCAACCATACACCAAGGACAAATTAAAGGTCAACCATACACCAAGGACAAGTTAAAGGTCAACCATACACCAAGGACAAGTTAAAGGTCAACCATACACCAAGGACAAGTTAAAGGTCAACCATACACCAAGGACAAGTTAAAGGTCAACCATACACCAAGGACAAGTTAAAGGTCAACCATACACCAAGGACAAGTTAAAGGTCAACCATACACCAAGGACAAGTTAAAGGTCAACCATACACCAAGGACAAGTTAAAGGTCAACCATACACCAAGGACAAGTTAAAGGTCAACCATACACCAAGGACAAGTTAAAGGTCAACCATACACCAAGGACAAGTTAAAGGTCAACCATACACCAAGGACAAGTTAAAGGTCAACCATACACCAAGGACAAGTTAAAGGTCAGCCATACACCAAGGACAAGTTAAAGGTCAACCATACACCAAGGACAAGTTAAAGGTCAACCATACACCAAGGACAAGTTAAAGGTCAAACTTTTTGTTGGAGGGTAAGCAAAAGATAGCGCTCGAAAAACGTAGCAAACTTTTAGACAGGCAAGACGACAATCATTTGATTGTATCTGTAACCAAGAACAACGCACATGTCGTGTTATAATTAGTAAATTAAATTCAGTGTAGTATAAATCAATTAAGTATAATTAGTAAATTCGAATGTCTTTAAAACTCTCGTATTGCCATTCTTCTAGCAAACACAGCCGTACAACATATGAACAAAGCAAACTTAACGTAAACCCGCTAATCGGTAACACAGTAACAGAACTGTCATTCTGTCGGACCTACCTTGTACAGACTTTCCGATAGAGTAGAGTGCCGTGATGTCAGGTTTCTCGGCGGCCACCTTCCGCATGTAGGCGGTCATCTGGTCGTAGTTATGATAACTAAAGCCCACCGCGTTCGTCTCGCCATCGCTGAACTGCGGGTCGAACTCCGGCGGCTCATTGTGCGCCACCTGACGGGTGGCGGCGGGCAGCAGCGGGCGAGGCGGCGCCTCTGCTCCACGCACTTGCTTGATCAGCATCACGTAGAAGTAGAGGAACGCCACCAGGAAGACCCACATGTACCACTTGGCCGTCCTCATGGCTGGTGCAGGCCGCAGCGCAGCGCTGTGGGAGGAGGAAGGCATGGCTGCTCAGGGCAGAGCGGAGAGGACCGGCAGCGGCAGCCGTGCAGGGCGGACTGACGACTGAGCGGACCGGCAGCGGCAGCGGCAGCGGCAGACTGACGACTGAGCGGACCGGCAGCGGCAGCCGTGCAGGGCAGACAGAGCGGAGAGGACCGGCAGCGGCAGCGGCAGACTGACGACTGACAACTGCCGGCGGGACGAGTGGCTCCGCGACCCGCAGGCAGCCGGCCGGCCGGGGGGCGGGGACAGGGGCGTGGCAGAGTTGGCCGGGGGAGGGTGCGAGGTGGACCAGAGGCGGGGGAGAGAGGGTGCCAGGGTCGCCACCAGCGGAGGTCGGACGACACGGTGCCAGGGCAGCCGGTGAGCACACAGGCCACAGCAGCAGTGAGGTAACCCACGCGTCACAGTGCGCGGCCCGGCCTTTGTGGACGTTTCAACAGACACCGTCGCGGCCGGCGGCGCTGGCGGAAGGGACATAGAGGCTTTCACTCTCCGACAAGGGAGAGAGGGAGAGAGCAGAAGGCGGAACTGCTCCGGCGGAGAACACTGCCAAGTCACGTCACGTCCGGCGGACAATAGGTGTGATGCAATAACCCCTCTGAACTGTGGGTCATGATGACCGCTGGAAAATAAACGACGGCCGACCATATACTCAGCCGTCAACATCAGTTAACAGAACTGATCAATGATGATGACCGAGACAACTTCACCAGTTATCAATCACATCACCAGCCGTCACCATCAACAGTTTATAATAGGTTATATTCGCAAACACTGCGCGTTTCGTCTGATAAGACTTTTCGACACAAATGCATAGTTTGTGCCATTTGATATTCCACTGATCAGCGAATCTGAGGTCGCCGTTTCTAAACTACGTTTCCGTTAGTCGGCGTGCCTGCAGGGCAGCGCTCGGCGTCAGGTGACGACACATCGGTCCCGGGCCGCTGCTCTCGGCGACGCCTGGGTCGGCGGCACGGTGCCGGCACCAACATCACGGCACGGTGCGGAACCAACATCACGGCACGGTGCACCAACATCACGGCACGGTGCCGGCACCAACATCACGGCACGGTGTCGACACCAACATCACGGCACGGTGCCGGCACCAACATCACGGCACGGTGCCGACACCAACATCACGGCACGGTGCCGGCACCAACATCACGGCACGGTGCCGGCACTAACATCACGGCACGTCACGGCATGCGTCACGGCACGGCTAGCGCTGCGGTGAACACGGCGCGGTGCCGCCCAGCGACGCGCGGCGGGGCGGCGGGGCGGCGGGGCGGCGAGGCGACGAGGCAGCAGCGAGGCGGCGGCCCGGTGGGGCCCGCTGGAGCCCGCTGGAGCCCGGCTGCAGGCTGGCTCGCTGATGCCGACCGTATCGCCTGGCCCACTGGACCGTATCACCTCCGCCGCGCCGGTCGCCGGATGATGCCTGGACCGCAACACAGCGGCCGCCGCGGGCCGAGTAGTGCAGAGCTCACACCCCGCCCGGCGGGACGGTGAACACAGCGGCCGCCGCGGGCCGAGTAGTGCAGAGCTCACATCCCGCCCGGCGGGACGGTGAACACAGCGGCCGCCGCGGGCCGAGTAGTGCAGAGCTCACACCCCGCCCGGCGGGACGGTGAACACAGCGGCCGCCGCGGGCCGAGTAGTGCAGAGCTCACACCCCGCCCGGCGGGACGGTGAACACAGCGGCCGCCGCGGGCCGAGTAGTGCAGAGCTCACACCCCGCCCGGCGGGACGGTGAACACAGCGGCCGCCGCGGGCCGAGTAGTGCAGAGTCCACACCCCGCCCGGCGGGACGGTGAACACAGCGGCCGCCGCGGGCCGAGTAGTGCAGAGTCCACACCCCGCCCGGCGGGACGGTGAACACAGCGGCCGCCGCGGGCCGAGTAGTGCAGAGTCCACACCCCGCCCGGCGGGACGGTGAACACAGCGGCCGCCGCGGACCGAGTAGTGCAGAGTCCACACCCCGCCCGGCGGGACGGTGAACACAGCGGCCGCCGCGGACCGAGTAGTGCAGAGTCCACACCCCGCCCGGCGGGACGGTGAACACAGCGGCCGCCGCGGGCCGAGTAGTGCAGAGCTCACACCCCGCCCGGCGGGACGGTGAACACAGCGGCCGCCGCGGGCCGAGTAGTGCAGAGCTCACACCCCGCCCGGCGGCACGGTGTCGTGCTGCCTCAGACGAGTACGGCTACACACCTGCCTGATCCCCAATCTCGCTGATCCCTATGGCAATCCCGGACGGCAACAAAGCAGATCACCTGATCCATGAAACACGAGCTCGTAGACATTTTGATCTTCGTGGAACCCTGGCAAGATTAGGGCTCCACTTATGATGAAAGGCATTAACGCGAAATGTAGTAAAAATAGTGAAGTCTTACCAGCTACCATCATCTCCCATAATGTCGCCTTTGTAGGGTAAGCTTCATTTCATTTGCACGGTACCCTCTGCCCACAAACGAACTTAAAGGGACTATCCCACCTTAACATTATATTTGAGTTTAGATAGCCATTGGCATTGAAATTAAGTATGGTAGCAGTTACAACAACCACATTGATCTAACAAAAAGATATTAGAGTTTGATTTTGACATCTGTAAAAAATAAGGCCCATGTGTATTTGAATAGGGCCCCTAAACCGACAGCGTCGTCTCTCTTTACCCAACTGGTAATGATAGTCGACTTGTTTTGAGGTAAGCCTTGGAATATTTTCGTCTTTCATTTCTCGATCCCCGGGTGGTTCGCAATCTAGAGGCTAGCACTATCAGCTGGAGATGTTGCAGCAGTTGGCCGCCAGGGACCGCTAGTGAGCCAGGGTGTTATGACGTCGCAAGAAAATGGTACCAGTTAAATATTGAACGGTGAATATTTATTTATTTATAAATAAATCAATCAATATTTAGTGGTACCATTTGCTTGCGACGTCATAACACCCTGGCATGTTATACAATTGTGTCTTTCTGCGCAATAGATGTCGACACAAAAATTGTGCCATACATTTGGCAGCACAAAGGATTTCCGTTATTAAAAAAACAAAAATGACGTCACCAATTCAACTTTCCGCTTAAAACTAAAAGTTGAATATCTTCCAAGATAAACATTTTGTTTCGGAAAAAAGTTCACGAACATGTTCAGCTGACCTCGCTTGCATGTAGACATACAATTAAGTGTGATTCGACAACTTTCAAAAAAGGTGGGACAGTCCTTCCCTTACTTTCCCTTACTTTCCAGAACAAGGCCAGCAAATTGCGGCGACACCATAGCAGTCCACTGCATGGCCGGGTCGCGAGGGTCGCCGGGGTCAGGCGACACGACAGCAGACCGCTGGATGGCCGGGTCGCGAGGGTCGCCTGAGTCAGGCGACACGACAGCAGACCGCTGGATGGCCGGGCCGCGAGGGTCGCCTGAGTCAGGCGACACGACAGCAGACCGCTGGATGGCCGGGCCGCGAGGGTCGCCTGAGTCAGGCGACACGACAGCAGACCGCTGGATGGCCGGGCCGCGAGGGTCGCCGGAGTCAGACCCATCACGCCGGGAAGTGCCGGGGAGGCCGGGGAAGGGTGGGTACCGTTCTCCATTAGTGGGTACCGTTCTCGCCTGCTGAGCGCAGTGGACTGTGGCGAGAGTGCTGGAGCGGAGCGTGTCACACTACCCACACACACAGCGCACATCAGGTGCTGCTGAGTAGGCTGCCACGCTGGGCTAGAGACCAGACTGGTTATTGATTCAACTTTTGTTTTGGAACGATTCAATCATGATTCATTTTGGAATCTGAATGATTCAATCACTGTTCGATTCACGGATACAATTTTGAGGATTGATTCTTTCCGATTCAAAGACTCAAAACAAATATTTTAATCGATTCACGTTTGATTCAACATTTAAATATATGTGGTGAATGTATATCAAATCAATACAAATGGAAACATACATATATATGATCATTAAAACATTGCTACAGCAATACTATTTCAATATAAATTAATGTAGCCACTGGGACTGCACGTATTTGCACAATTTACCAGTGTACTTTAATCGCTAAGAATCGTTAAATCTTTTGATTCAATCAGCCTTGAAATGATGCGGGTTTTGATTCAATCACGATTCATGAATCAAAAGATCTGGTGGTGAATCAATTCTTTTTTATTCAATGAATTTTGATTGAACGATTTCAATCGATTCAATCAGTGTTGAATCAATAACCAGTCTGCTAGAGACAACGGGACAGACACAGCAACCGGGACAGAAACAACGGGACATACACAGCAACCGGGACAGAAACAACGGGACAGACACAGCAACCGGGACAGAAACAACGGGACATACACAGCAACCGGGACAGAAACAACGGGACATACACAGCAACCGGGACAGAAACAACGGGACATACACAGCAACCGGGACAGACACAGCAACCGGGACAGAAACAACGGGACAGACACAACAACCGGGACAGAAACAACGGGACATACACAGCAACCGGGACAGAAACAACGGGACAGATACAAAAACCGGGACAGAAACAACGGGACAGATACAACAACCGGGACAGAAACAACGGGACACGACACAGTCAGCCGGGACATAAGCAGCAAAGTCAAGTCAAAGCATCGATCGTATCTCGACCAAACCCCGAACAGTTGCATATACACAGACACGTGAAGACACGCCGGATGAAAGACCTGGTGCCACCCAGGGTTGTGCTCGACTAAGTCGATGAGTCAGCTGAGTCAAAGTCGGAGTAGAGCCGAATTAATTTCCACCTTCCATTTAGCCCGATCGAAGCCTCGGAGAGCACTGATCTTCATTATAGAAAGGATCACGCATGCAGACAATGTAAATGAGGACACTGGACAGGCCAGTTCCGGACAGTAGTCTGCCCGCCATTGCCGCCCCTGCCCGACATTGTCTGCCCGCCATTGCCGAATGCATTGCAGCCTGCAGGGGCGGCTACCAGACCGGTTGTGTTAACATTTAGCAGCCAATTACAAAAAGATGGAGATTTCGTTTCAACTTTAAAGAACAATAAGTGGGTCGACTATTTCTAACGCAACACAGGACTGTAAACAAAACTCCATCCGTAGAGATAAACATTCCCACTTTCGACCATGGTTCATAAAGCTCAACAAGATTTATCTTCAACGGCCGTTCAAATGTCGTACAATATGTCATGTCTATTAGACCATGGCTGTTTTTATGTCAAAAACTTTTGATCAAAACCAGTCCTCAGTTAAAAGTGGGCTAAGCGGAGGAAGGTAGTTGACATAGATAAACTTACTAGCAAATTTTATCCCAGGGCGTCACACACCGAGATCAAATCGCATGCAACCATTCAGATGACAATGAAAATACTATGCGCGTTGCTAGGCTGGAAAGTAGAGGTCGCACAACAGCCTGGAACAGTCTCACAAATGGCAGTTCCATGCTACTAAAAATGTGGAACGCTTTCACGGTAATTCAAATAGAATTGGGGACTTTTGCGTAACGCAAACAATGGACATAAGCCGTACAAATATGAGACCAAAGCCACATTATTGCGCGAAACCGCCGTTTTTAATTGCACATAGGTCCATGAAAGCCAGTTTGATGCGATCTATAACCGAATTTAGCGTAAAACCCGGTGCCAGTAAACTTCCACCCAGAGCCCTAAAATAGTGTGGGTGTTGCTGGAGCGAAGTTTCCGGATGAGCTGTGCGTCAGTGGCATCCCACCACCGCTTTCTCCACTGGAATCTGAATACCAGGCTAACCCTGTTCGGAGTTACGGGTAGGGCTGTGGGTGATCCCGGATGGAATCTGAATACCAGGCTAACCCTGTTCGGAGTTACGGTGAGGGCTGTGGGTGATCCCGGATGGAATCTGAATACCAGGCTAACCCTGTTCGGAGTTACGGTGAGGGCTGTGGGTGATCCCGGATGGAATCTGAATACCAGGCTAACCCTGTTCGGAGTTACGGTGAGGGCTGTGGGTGATCCCGGATGGAATCTGAATACCAGGCTAACCCTGTTCGGAGTTACGGTGAGGGCTGTGGGTGATCCCGGATGGAATCTGAATACCAGGCTAACCCTGTTCGGAGTTACCGTGAGGGCTGTGGGTGATCCCGGATGGAATCTGAATACCAGGCTAACCCTGTTCGGAGTTACGGTGAGGGCTGTGGGTGATCCCGGATCTACTCTGGTTCTTCAGAACTGAAAGGGTCGGCCCTGGCCGTCAATAGGTCTACCCGGGCTAACCCGGGCTAAGCGACCGAGCTACCCCCCCCCCCCGGGCTACCCGGGCTTCCCAGCACGGTTCAGACACGGTCCAGTGCCGAACCAGCTGCGTGACGAACGAGCGAGGCGGCACCGGTTAACGCCGGCCGGCTGGACTGCCGTCAACAGGCAGCGACAGCTGGCGGTACCCACGCGCTACCCGTGCGGTGACGCCGGTGACCGGCCTGCCTCGGCGCGGCATCCCACTACCCCTACCTGCCTGCCGCCCGAGTCCCGACCGGCCGACCGGGCGCCGAATGTAGGTCAGGTGGGCCCCGCGGCCCGACCCGTCCCGGCCGCGCCGGTGACGCCAACGCCACACCAGCCAGCAACACGGGCCGGCGCGGCGTCCGGGCACCAGCGGTCAATGTCCCGCTCTGCGCGCCTCCACGTAAGCAGAGGTCACACGAGGCCGGGCCCCGCTGCTGTACCGTACCCGCCACCGTGCCCTCTGCGGCATGTCAGGCGGACCGAGACGGTGCAGGGTGAGTGTTGTGAAAGCCTGCGGGATGCATGTAAAGGAGGTGGAAACAGGAAACAGGAAGCCGATAAACTGGTTGAGAGAAACACTTGAGACCCGGGACAATGCGTCCTTGCTTGGCAGCGAGCTTTGCTGGACAAAACTAAAACCAGATGATGTGATGAGTTTTCTAGAAAATTTGACCAGCGGCCATGTCCGGCGGAACAGCCACACATATGAGGAATTAATCGTTAAATCCAACGCTAGCCCGGCGCGCCTGTTGTTATATCCGACGAAACGCAAACGTTTCCGGCTCGAAATCTACCGTTTGGCCCAGCAACTAGGGAAGCCTGAAATGTTTTCCAAACATACAACATTGGTAAAATCCACACGGATCAGAATGAAATAATATTAGATCATCCGATGTCAGACATTACACCTGTAGTGCATACAGGAGACAGGACAGAACACCCGGCAATAGCCCTGCACGCTATCGCCTCGTTTCGCTTTCCTTTTAAATTCCCGACTCCAGTTTCACCTCGAGAAACCGGCTGCGGGTACGCCTCATCAGCGGAATGACCAACACTTCTACACATCGACTAGCCAATCTCTCAATCTTCCGCTGATTCACAGCTGTGCCCAAACCAGTTAGCCGGCCGGTCAACCTTGCAAGTGACGTCAAAACAATCCGGCAACGAGCAGCCTCCTCAAGCAGGAGCAGCTTAACAGAACACACGTCACCGAACGGGGCCTGGTCCGTCAACAGGTGAGGTCTGAAGGATGTCCGTAGGAAGGGAAGGAAGGGACCACGGCGCCACACAGACATACCTTCCTGCAGTCGAAGACAACACCTGACGCTGTCACACCTCTCCTCAGTCGGCGATCTCGCCGCGTGACGACTCGGTCCCGGTCTCGGTACCGCGTGTGACTCTGTGACGCCGTCTCGAGAGCGGTGTCGCGTGTGACGCCGTGAGACGCCGACTGAAGGCACCGTTCGCGGCGGCGGCGGCGGTAGGAGAAACCCGCGTCAGCCGCGCCCGCAGGCGGCGTGGCGGCGTGGCGGCGGAGCTGTGCTAACGGTGCGGCCATCGGCCTCGTGCGCCGCTGCCTCCGCCACGCGCCCGCCCGCTGCCCAGCCCGCATCGTCCCCAGATACAGCGGAGAGAAACGCACGGAAACGGGCTATACGAGTGCGGATTTTTATATCATGCGAAGAAAAGCAACCCACATCATATATTTGCTTATGAAAACTTTTCAGCATGACCCAGCGTTCGCGGGTTTTTCAATCAACACCTGACTGTACTCGTTTTTCACAGCGGGATTCATTCCGTAATGTTGTTACAAGTATTCGCCATTTTTTGTCGTCTCTTATCACCGCCGCCAGATGCAGCCACTGAGTGCCACTGGGCGGATGAAGCTACTGAGTGCCACTGAGCGGATGCAGCCACGAGTGCCACAGAGCGGATGCAGTCACTGAGTGCCACAGAGCGGATGCAGCCACTGAGCGGATACAGTCACTGAGTGCCACTGAGCGGATGCAGCCACTGAGTGTCACTGAGCGGATGCAGCCACTGAGTGCCACTGAGCGGATGCAGCCACTGAGTGCCACTGAGCGGATACAGTCACTGAGTGCCACTGAGCGGATGCAGACACTGAGCGGATACAGTCACTGAGTGCCACTGAGCGGATGCAGCCACTGAGTGCCATTGAGCGGATGCAGCCACGAGTGCCACTGAGCGGATGCAGCCACTGAGTGCCACTGAGCGGATACAGTCACTGAGTGCCACTGAGCGGATGCAGCCACTGAGTGCCACTGAGCGGATGCAGACACTGAGCGGATACAGTCACTGAGTGCCACTGAGCGGATACAGCCACTGAGTGCCACTGAGCGGATACAGTCACTGAGTGCCACTGAGCGGATGCAGCCACTGAGTGCCATTGAGCGGATGCAGCCACTGAGTGCCACTGAGCGGATACAGTCACTGAGTGCCACTGAGCGGATGCAGCCACTGAGTGTCACTGAGCGGATGCAGCCACTGAGTGCCACTGAGCGGATATAGTCACTGAGTGCCACTGAGCGGATGCAGCCACTGAGTGCCATTGAGCGGATGCAGCCACTGAGTGCCACTGAGCGGATACAGTCACTGAGTGCCACAGAGCGGATGCAGCCACTGAGCGGATACAGTCCGTGAAGAAGTTAGCGACTTATTTAGTGACTTATTAGTTATTTAGCGCCGACCTCCGCTTTCTCTAAAAATGACATGTGATCAATTAGACCACGAGGAACACGAATCTGTTTGCTTTTCTATAGCACGTGTCCTTCAAGGTAAAACTCAAGGTCAAACTCAAGGTCAAAGGACGGAGAACTAGCCGCACATCGAAAACCAAATTCATCAAGATCCAACTTAAAGGTCAAGATCAAGGTCAAAGGACGGGGAACTGAAAAAAACAGAAGTTACCGCTCGATTTTTTTTAAATAACCAAAATGTAGCTCAGGGAAATCTCTAGCGCACATCGAAAACCAAATTCATCAAGGTCCAACTTCAAGGTCAAAATCAAGGTCAAAGACGGGAACTGAAAAAGTGCCAGAAGTTACCGCTCGATTTAAAAAAGAAAAGAAAATGTAGCTCAGGGCAAGGTCTAGCCGCACATCGAAAACCAAATTTATCAAGGTCCAACTTCAAGGTCAAAATCAAGGTCAAAGGACGGGGAACTGAAAAAGTGCCAGAAGTTACAGCTCGAGCTTTATTTTAACAAAAAATGAAGCTCAGGGCAAGTTCTAGCGCACATCGAAAACCAAATTCATCAAGGTCCAACTTCAAGGTCAAAATCAAGGTCAAATGACGGGGAACTAAAAAAGTGCCAGAAGTTACCGCTCGATTTTTTTTTTACTCGAGTTTTGTTTACTTATTTACTTATTGTTTACTTATTTTGTCGAGAGTTATTGACATTGGCATTACATAGAGCGTGGAAGGTAGCGACTGAGTTACCATCCCAATGACGTCAACCATTCGCCTTGGGGGCGGTAATAAAACGCTGATGGTTTTACCTTATTATAGGGCCTTTATACCTAAATAACAGGATGGTGCCATCCTTATAACGGGCCATAGGTAAATACATTGCTATCAAATGCTGCTAATGTGACGTCACTGGGATGGTAAAATCTGATTTGTTACTAAGGAGTAGCGGTCACTACTCACTAGTCTCATCCTGAAATCGACAAATGAAGTTGGACCTTGATTAATTTGGTTTTCGAACTTGCCCTGAACTACATTTTGGTTAAAAAATATAAATCAAGCCGTAACTTCTGGCACTCTTTCAGTTCCCCGTCCTTTGCCCTTGATTTTGACATTGAAGTTGGACCTTGATGATTTTGGTTTTCGATGTGCGTGTTCGTAACTTGCCCTGAACTACATTTTGGTTAAAAAATATAAATCGAGCGGTAACTTCCGGCACTTTTTCATGTCCCCGTCCTTTGACCTTGATTTTGACCTTGAAAGACACTTACTATAGAAAAGCAAACATCAGATTCGTGTTCCTCGTGGTCTAATTGATCACATATGCCCTTTTTTAAGAGAAATCAGAGGTCGGCACTAAATAAGTCGCTAAATAAGTCGCTAAATAAGTCGCTAAATAAGTCGCTAACTTCACGGACATGTCACTGAGTGCCACTGAGCGGATGCAGCCACTGAGTGCCACTGCCACTGAGCGGATACAGCCACTGAGTGCCACTGCCACTGAGCGGATGCAGCCACTGAGTGCCACTGCCACTGAGTGGATGCAGCCACTGAGTGCCACTGCCACTGAGCGGATGCAGCCACTGAGTGCCACTGCCACTGAGCGGATGCAGCCACTGAGTGCCACTGCCACTGAGTGGATGCAGCCACTGAGTGCCACTGCCACTGAGTGGATGCAGCCACTGAGTGCCACTGCCACTGAGCGGATGCAGCCACTGGGTGCCACTGCCACTGAGCGGATACAGCCACTGAGTGCCACTGCCACTGAGCGGATGCAGCCACTGAGTGCCACTGCCACTGAGCGGATGCAGCCACTGAGTGCCACTGCCACTGAGCGGATACAGCCACTGAGTGTCACTGCCACTGAGTGGATGCAGCCACTGAGTGCCACTGCCACTGAGCGGATGCATCCACTGAGTGTCACTGCCACTGAGTGGATGCAGCCACTGAGTGCCACTGCCACTGAGCGGATGCAGCCACTGAGTGCCACTGCCACTGAGCGGATGCAGCCACTGAGTGCCACTGCCACTGAGTGGATGCAGCCACTGAGTGCCACTGCCACTGAGCGGATGCAGCCACTGAGTGCCACTGCCACTGAGCGGATGCAGCCACTGAGTGCCACTGCCATTGAGTGGATGCAGCCACTGAGTGCCACTGCCACTGAGCGGATGCAGCCACTGAGTGCCACTGCCACTGAGCGGATGCAGCCACTGAGTGCCACTGCCACTGAGCGGATGCAGCCACTGAGTGCCACTGCCACTGAGCGGATGCAGCCACTGAGTGCCACTGCCACCCACTGAGCGGATGCAGCCACTGAGTGCCACTGCCACTGAGCGGATGCAGCCACTGAGTGCCACTGCCACTGAGCGGATGCAGCCACTGAGTGCCACTGCCACTGAGCGGATGCAGCCACTGAGTGCCACTGCCACTGAGCGGATGCAGCCACTGAGTGCCACTGCCACTGAGTGGATGCAGCCACTGAGTGCCACTGCCACTGAGCGGATGCAGCCACTGAGTGCCACTGCCACTGAGCGGATGCAGCCACTGAGTGCCACTGCCACTGAGCGGATGCAGCCACTGAGTGTCACTGCCACTGAGCGGATGCAGCCACTGAGTGCCACTGCCACTGAGCGGATGCAGCTACTGAGTGCCACTGCCACTGAGCGGATGCAGCCACTGAGTGCCACTGCCACTGAGCGGATGCAGCCACTGAGTGCCACTGCCACTGAGCGGATGCAGCCACTGAGTGCCACTGCCACTGAGCGGATGCAGCCACTGAGTGCCACTGCCACTGAGCGGATGCAGCCACTGAGTGCCACTGCCACTGAGCGGATGCAGCCACTGAGTGCCACTGCCACTGAGCGGATGCAGCCACTGAGTGCCACTGCCACTGAACGGATGCAGCCACTGAGTGCCACTGCCACTGAGCGGATGCGGCCGGCTCTGTGTCCCGGACCGCACATTCTCTCACTGTGCCACTCCCCAGCCCGGCCTCCGGCTCAGATGTCGTCCAGCAGCTGTCCGAGAGCAACAGCAGACCTCTGGTCCAGCAGGCGGTACCAGAGGTTCACAGTACTTGCGGCACTCCTTTTCAATCGCATTAACTCACATTGGTCCGAATTTGCCACAAACATTGTATATTTCTTCAAACACACATCCTATCAATCCATCTTAATCGCCTTTTTTCCCGTTTGCACACATATTTGCCAGCGATTCTGCTTGCAGCGGATGATTCTCCGACCGTGCAGTTTCGTTTGTTCCACTGCTCTCGTTAAACCGTATCGCAGATCTTCAAACTTGTTCAACAATTCTGATGACAGCAGTGATGTTCTGCCAGTTACAAACCTATTTGCCCGCCGAAACGGAAAGATGATGGCACTTGATAACTTGCTGCTGACGCGATCGTGATGCTCCAGACCATTGCACAGCTGATTGTAACTTGTATCGCACAGGATGTGAACTCATATCGCTCAGGATGGGCCTGCCTCTGAGTGCGACTGCAGCCGATGACCGATAGGTGTCTGGAAAGTCGTAACCAGCGGATGGGCTAGCTTATCTTTTAACATAAGATTACTCTTTTTTTGCATCGCGCTGCAGCTTGAAGCATTCGATATACCAGCCTGGTAGCCTGGTACAGCTCATTGCAGCCGGGACGGTGCGAACACCAGCTCAGGTGAAGCACAGACAGCGACCGAAGACCCTCAGCTCGTGCAGCTGTTCTTCACGACCGTCGGTCCTACTGTACTTTCAGCGAAGCTAAATCAATGCTGTAATGAAACGTTAAAGGGACTATCCCACCGTAACATTATATTTGAGTTGAGATAGCCATTTGTATGGCTTGGCATTGAAATTAAGTATGGTAGCAGTTAAAACAACCACAATCATCTAATCAAAAAGATATTCGAGTTTGATTTTGACATCTGTAAAAAATAAGGCCCATGTGTATTTTAATAGGGTCTCTAAACAGACAGCGTCGTCTCTCTTTACCCAACTGGTAATGATAGTCGACTTGTTTTAAGGTCAACCTTGGAATATTTTCGTCTTTCATTTTTCGATCCCCGGGTGGTTCGCAATCTAGAGGCTAGCACTATCAGCTGGAGTTGATGCAGCAGTTGGCCGCCAGGGACCGCTAGTGAGCCAGGGTGTTATGACGTCGCAAGCGAATGGTACCAGTTAAATATATTTATAAATAAAATAATCAATATTTAGTGGTACCATTTGCGTGCGACGTCATAACACCCTGGCTCACTAGCGGTCCCTGGCGGCCAACTGCTGCAACAACTCCAGCTCATAGTGCTAGCCAATCTAGACAGCGGGTGGTTCGCTGTTTTTCTGCGCAATAGATGTCGACAAAAAATTGTGCCATACATTTGGCAGCACAAATTATTTCCGTTATTTAAA
Source organism: Chirona hameri (assembly GCA_036785665.1). Lineage (NCBI taxonomy): Eukaryota > Metazoa > Arthropoda > Thecostraca > Balanomorpha > Balanidae > Chirona > Chirona hameri. The sequence continues at coordinate 45,549 of JAXIVJ010000985.1, forward strand.
AAAAAATCATATGACGTCAACAACCCAACTTTCCGCTTAAAACTAAAAGTGTAATATTTTCCAAGATAAACATTTTTTTTTTCGGAAAAAAGTTCACGAACATGTTCAGCTGACCTCGCCTGACATGTAGACATACAATTAAGTGTGATTCGACAACCTTCAAAAAGGTGGGACAGTCCAATGATGGGATGGGAATGGGACACCAACAAAGGAATGAATTGCATATATTTGCTTTTAATGAATGAATTAAATTTAATGAATTGCTCTTTTGCATAGAAAAGCTATGGCATCATTCGCAGATGAGATGAGGGATTAGTACAAAGAACACAGGGCACTTGAACGGGTCACAAAAATGCACTTGATGCTTGTGAAAAAATAAAGGGGTTTGCCCAACGGCCAACACTGAATATTGCGGTCTGCGGAAAGCCGGTTAGTTTGCCGATGAATTGCCGTCATTGATGACTAAGAACTGCATGACTAAGATAAAATGATAGCGAACCAGGATAATGGAACCCGGATGTAGTCGGATGACGTAACATATTGGTCGTCCCAGATGATCGCGGCACCATTGCCCCCATTCCCAGGTGAGCCGCCGCCGCCGCGCCGGTGCTGCACCCGGTCGGCGAGATGGTACAGCTAAGCTTACAGGTTTGTCCACCAGGTGACATCAGCTTACATGACCACCAGACTATTACCATGGATAAAGTGAGTATGGATGGGTAACTCCGCCCACTTTCTATTGTTATCCGCGACCACGCGCAGCCGTTGCCGTTTCCCGTACAGCTAGTATACCGTCCGCCCCGCGGTAGGCCGCAAAGCTAAGACCCCGTCGCATGGTTTCTCGCCTACCGGTGATTGTGGGATGAACCAAATTAAGTTTCAATGCATTCGGGAAGCTCTCACAAGCACTTATGACATGTTGGTTCCACCGATGGCCATCATGCCTGGTAATTTGTGCCCATCGAGCCTCAGGCTATCAGGTCCTGGGCCGTCTAAATACACGGAATGAGCTGGTCACACGTTAATGAGAGGGTTTCCATACAAGATACAACCGATAAAGAAAGAATGCTCGACAAGAAGGCAAATACGTAGGTAGGCATAGACGTTTCAGGGGCTCATAACCCAATAATCAAACTTCGTTAACATTTTACTCGTAACTACTCGTCCCGTAACTACTCGTCCCGTAACTAAGGAACTGGGTGGGCAAATGCCCACCCAGTGCTCCAAAATGCCCACCCAGTGGCGAGAATTTGCCCACCCTGTTGTAAACTATGAAATTACGGACATCCGTAATCTCCCATCCCTTCTCGGTGACCAAAAAGCAACAAAAGAACCATTCTGGCATCGGTAGTCAATTTTTCCTGTTTGGAAGCATTTGGATGCGCATGGAAAGACAATAATCACGCTCTGTTTACAAATATTCATTTGAGCGCTTGCTGTTGGCGGCGTTGGCCATGAGGCCTGACTGACCCTGACCTTGGCACTGGTTTTGCCTCCACGTGGATTCACCCGTTTCACCTCCCATGCCGCCCTGGTCAACAGTGTAAATTGGGCCTCCGGCCATCCGGAAAATCCTTCAGTGTCTCTAAGGGCCCTCGACATGCACCAGAGTGACCCTTGCCTGGTTTGAGGGCTCCTCTGTGGCTTTTTGAAAGTCATTTAGCTAATGCAAATGGTATCTGAGCCCAATCTCGGTGGGACCCCCTCCCCTGTGACCCGTAGGGCAGGGGGGGGGCAATTACCACCCTTGCCCTCCCCCCTGGCGGCACCTCTGCATAGGACCCCTCTGGCCTACAGTGGGGTCCTGGCCTTTGACCTTCAGAGGGCCTATCTGGATTCCAGAGGGCCCCCTCTGGCCTTCAGTGGCCTTTCTGACCTACAAAGGACCCCCTCTGGCCTCCAGGGGCCCACCTCTGACCTCCATAGGTCCCCTCTGGCTTCCAGATGACCTCCTCTGGCCTTCAAATGCCCCCTCTGACCTCCATAAGGCCCCATATGGCTTCCAGGGGCCCGTGACCTCCGGGATGGGGCCTGTAAGATGGAGCCTCTTTGAAGCATGGAGGGGCCTCCTTAAAGGAAATAGTTCACCTTGAATTTGTTTTCTCCCAAACACGATTTGATTATATTTGTTAATGCAATTTCTTTTTATATTGTCGAAAATGGCCTTATATCGCGCCGATTCAAGACAGAAGGCCGTACATTATCATTGTTTATCAAAACTATATGCATACTCTCTGAGTCAGAGTCCTGACGTCACGCGAATTAAAAAAAATGGTTCAGCCAATCAGATTCGAAAGTAGTCGCGTAAGGATAGACTCGCATTAGAGATGTACCAACCGGCGGCCGGCGGTTCGCTTGCTAGCACCAGCTGCAAGCTGATTGGCTGATGGTATAGCCTCTGCCAGGGCTAGACCCAGCACCACATTCCTTCGCCAGCACCGCATTCCTTCGCAAAAAAATCAAATATATTCGGCTGGAGTCTTTTCAGTCGAGAAAACTTGCGGACAGGGGTTTCCCAACACGGGCTACCAAACTGCTATTTCAGTTTAAAACTAATGTTGAAGGTGAACTATTTCCTTTAAATGACAGGGGGCAAAACGATATGGATGCTTTTTAGAAGATGCTTTTTAGGAGATGCTTTTCAGTCTTGGTTTGATTATTATGACTGGTTTAGGAGTTATTTGAGCGGCCGAAGGCAGATGGTGCGTGGTGGACGGTTGACTTGTCCCGTGACTTGTGGTGTGCCCCAGGGCTCGATTATTGGTCCAGTCTTGTTCATTTTGTTCTCAAACGATTTATATGGATATTTGACCCATGGCCGCCTCATCTCCTACGCTGACGACACCGTGCACGTTGACTGCGCGTCCCCTGACGGACCTGGTCTCGCCGGGCTAAAAATTAGACTGGAGCTCACCTTGCGTGAGCTCCAGTCTTGGTTTGATTCTAACTCTCTCAAAATGAACGCGAAGAAAACTGCTTTCATGCTTGTTGGCTCAAAGAAATATTTGTCAAAAACGGAAAATTTCGGTTTGAATTAAATGGTTCCGAGGTGCAGGCCTCGACCAGCATCAAAATCCTCGGCGTCGTGGTGGACCGTGGTCTGTCATGGGACGCGCATGTCTCGAGTGTCTCCAAAAAATGTAACGGTATCCTCGTCTCTGTACAAAGTTCGGCATTACTTCACCTCAGAAGCCCTTAAAATTAGAATTCAGGCGTACGTGTTCCCACATATCACGTACTGCCTGTGCGTGTGGGGAGGGGCGACCAAGGGTCAACTGGTCAAAATCCAAAAACTGATAAACTTTGCCGCTCGTATCGTCACAGGACTCAAAAAGCATGATCATATAACCCAGGCTCTAAATTATTTAGGATGGCCGAAGATCGAGACCCTGGTGGCGCGCCGCGACGCCGTAAAGGTGTTTAAGGCGCTCAGAGAGGAGGGAGCGCCACCCGAGATACGCGCTATGTTCACCCCACGTGCCGCTGTTTCCACGCGCGAGACGCGCGCCTCTGATCGAGGTAGCCTCCACCTGCACAAGTGCAGATTGACCGCCTCTCAGAAGGCTTTTTCGTATCGGGCTGCAGTTGTCTGGAACCGCCTGCCACCACAAGCTTGTGCCGCCCATTCATTGGATGGTTTTAAGACCGCTATGCGAAGTGTGATTTTACCGATGTAGTGTAGTGAAGTGTACTCGTTTTTATCGTATTTTGTATATTATTTGTAACACTGACATGAAACCAGAATAGCCACCTCGTGGATGGTTTTTAATACACTGATTGATTGATTGATTGATTGATTGATTGATGCCCCCTGTCCGACGACAAAGGGGGGGGGGGGGGAGGCGCGAGACGCCCGTCTGCTCCTCCTGCCCCCCCCCCCCCCCCCCGGTGGCGCCGCCGCTGCAGCAGGAGCAAGTTTGAGCTTGAGCATACACGATTGTTGATCCCCACCATTCATTTAAGTTGCTTTTTAGAAATCCCCCGGAGGTGGCAATATCCCTTTAAGGTAAAGCCAATCTGCCTATGAGATTAGTTTCGTTTCAATTAGACAATGCCATTGTCTAATGCAATCTGGGATTTCCAAGAGCATGCAAAATTGGAAGCTAAATAAACTCGTGACGTAAGATGTGGATGCCTTCGCAAATAAACCGCAACTACGGGATTTGCTGCCACTACTCCGTGATCGCCTATTCACGAGGGCGCAGTCAGCTTTGTGAGCAGACTGCGCACCCGTGAAAAGAAACCGTCACCGGACTAGAATGGAGTGTTTGGTAAGATATGCGTACACAGCGATTGGGAGCGTCGACCAATCAGCGACGGGGGCTGGTCGTCGCTGATTGGTGGACGCTTCTGATGACATTCCAATGAACATCGAATATATCAATGGATGCTCCCTAATTGCGTCATGGTTATCGTTAGAAGGTAATTAAGCAACTTTCGAGGGTTTGTTGACTATGCCAGTGGCTTAAATTGAAAGAAAATTGAGTAAGGTTTTCAAATATGGCTAAATTTTGATCCACATCGGTCTAGTTATTGCAAAAGCATTGCAATTGTTTAATTCAGTAGGTGTTTCCTCATTGTACATGGATATATGAACAAGACAAACAACTTTCAAAGTTGTTTTATACTATGCCAGTGGCTTAGGTTGAACGAAAATTGAGCAAGGTTTTCAAATATGGCTACATTTTTATCCACATCGGTCTAGTTATTGCACAAGCATTGTAATTGTTTCATGCAGTGGGCGTTTCCTCATTGCACATGGATATATCAATGTGCAATGTATCAACCAATATATGAACAAGACAATTAAACAACTTTCCGAGGGTTTGTTGAGTGGCTTGATTGGTGTGCCAGTGGCTTAGATTGAAAAAAAATTGAGTAGGTTTTCAAATATGGCTTAAATTTGATCCACATTGGTATAGTTATTGCAAAAAACATCGCTCCTTTCACTCCATGGCGAGTATGTTTGCGATGACATTCATTTGAAGGAGATTACTGAAACTTTCGAACGTTTCTTTGCGATTTACATGACTTTCTAGAATTTTTATTAAATTTCAATGCCAGCGAAACCCATAAAATATATGCTTTATAGACGATTATTCATTAGTATTCAGTGCTTTTCGAAGAGCCCCACTTCGTCTTACATTTCATTTCCAGGAATAGACATCAGAATATCTAACATAAATTTTGCCTTATATTAAATGACAAAATATATCCACTTGCAAATAATTTGTAAAATCTATAGAGTAATCATTTGATAAAATCTGAAATATTAGTTGGCGGAACGTGAACCCATAGGGCCCATGTTGAAGGAAATTATCTGCGCTACCTAGTATTTTATCTACCGTGGCCTCTTCACCGTAGCACTGCGGCGGGTATGTCCTGCGCAGTATAGCGCTGCACCTGAGGCAGACTTTAGCGCCGCAGCTGTGGATCACTTACTGATGGCATGCTAACTAATGCCACTTACTGAATACTGATGACATGATAACTAATGCCACTTACTGAATACTGATGACATGATAACTAATGCCACTTACTGAATACTGATGACATGATAACTAATGCCACTTACTGAATACTGATGACATGATAACTAATGCCACTTACTGAATACTGATGACATGATAACTAATGCCACTTACTGAATACTGATGACATGATAACTAATGCCACTTACTGAATACTGATGACATGATAACTAATGACACTTACTGAATACTGATGACATGATAACTAATGCCACTTACTGAATACTGATGACATGATAACTAATGACACTTACTGAATACTGATGACATGATAACTAATGCCACTTACTGAATACTGATGACATGATAACTAATGACACTTACTGAATACTGATGACATAATACTGACTAATGATGTCATATGGACGCACCGAGTGATCTCCCCGCCTTGTGACACTATCTGTGAAACTCGTCACCGGGGTCTGCATTCTGAAATGTTTTGATGCCACAGACATGTTCCTTAGTGCTATATAAAAAAGCCGGTAGCATGCACGTGTCTACTCATAAAAACATCAACGGCGGAGGAATCGTACCGGTAGGTGTCCATTGTGTTACATTTTCCCTTTACGTAATAGAGGGGAATGCATTCACATTCATCACTTCACCTCATGGAATTCGTCAGAAACACCGTATTCAAATAGTTACGCACTCCTATTTCACGGAAACGCTACAAACCGTGCGAACGTTGAAAGGCAGTACCCGATTTCCGCACGCCTTGAGCACAGTCTGGGGCAATCCAGGTGACACCTGGGACATGTAGCCATTCACTGTGGACAACCCAGCGGCGTGCGTAATCATATACTGCACCGCATTTCCAGGTATTGCTATGCTCGTACATTATAATTTCAACAGGCCAGTATCCGACAGGGGCGAGGTTGCAAGGGGCCATGCCCCCCCCCACAGGTCCTGACACCGTGATGATTTCCCCCCTCAAACAAAAACGGCCGGACGTACAGTGGCGGACGGCCCGCTCTACCCCCCCCCCCCCCCCCTCTCGCTCAACAACTTCTCGCTGACGGCTGACTGACTGCCTGCACCCCCCCCCCCCCCCCCCCCCCCACCCCCGGGCAACAACTGTTTGCTGACGCCCCCTCGCTCAACGACTTTTCGTGGAAATGCACCACTAGATCCCACCCCGCCCCCCCCCCCCCAAAAAAAAACACGGCTAGATCCTCCCTTGGTCGCTGAAATCATTGTTTTCTATAGCGAAAGGAAAACAAATAACTAGAATGCAGATCTAAAAGAACGTGCATGATAAATACATACAGCGGACGAGACTAATACGGCAGCGGCTAAGGGCAAATAAATTAAACAAACAATTACAACTCATATCGATTGTAGCGATCTCATCAGTTTATGAAATGTTAGCACGTGAAAAGTGCACCGTTAACGATGTGAATGAGCTGATTAATGCACACTATACACAGTAACACACAAATTACCTAGCTATCAAATTGTTTTCGATGCCTCATTTACGCCGTGACGGTCTGAGCGATGTACTATAATTTGTTTGCTTTCGCTACACACCATAGTGCCCGGATCTACACCATTTCATGGGAATACAAACATTCCAAACCAACCCGACCCAGTCACAACCAAACCATGGTCTGCAACTGCAACGCAAACCGTCAGTGGCACATGCAATTGGGCAAAGGAGGCCGTCTACAAATAGTAACCCACCTTGGTTTCGGTTCGCGGTTCATCCTGGTTTCGGAGCCTGGAGAGGTCCTGATCTCCGTCGCAGCAGTCATCTCGGGGCGATTTGGTCCGTGTCAGCCGAGCCGTAACGTGATCCGACGTGACGTGACGTCTGACGCAGCAGCGTTACACCTCCCAGTTCAGTAGAGGTGTGCAGTCAGGAGCAGAAGCGCCACAGCAGTACCGTCCGTCGAGCAGCACCCCCGGCCGCCCACTGAGAGGCCAACAAAGACCGAGGTTTCTCGACAGCAGCCGACGGAGCGGGGGCCGGTCCGCGCGGCGGGCCCACCGGACGGGTTTCCGGCCGGCCGTATATCCGTCTGTATCCGCCGCCGCCGCCGCCTCCGCCGTGCTGGTATTGGAGTTTCCACCGGTAACCACAAGCGGTCCGGTCCGGTCCGGTCCGGTCCGGTCCGGTCCGGTATGAGGAGACGCCGTATAACTGACACGGTCAGATTGTGCGGCCGGGCGGAGTCGGTAGCGAGGCTGTGTTGGTAAACACTCCCGCTCTTGCACAGATAGGGTTCAAACGTCTGCCGCACACCACCTTAGTCCAGTCTCCCGCGATAACTGAAACCACCTGCGATACCACACACCTGGACAATAAAGCTCGACTCGAACTCGTTCACACTTGCCGCTTAGGATCCTGGATCCTGCTGAACCTCCCGCGTCTGGCTCTCCCGCCGGTCCAAAGCCTCCGACTCCAATGTCGGCCCAATGACTCCGACTCTCCCACCGGTCCAATGTCCCCCAGCAGGATCTGCAGTTCCGCCGCGCTGCCAGGAGCTGGCACCGAGCTGGCACAGCCCCACACGCGGCGCCAGTTATTGAGTGGCCTCCCACCGACGCACCGACTGCTGTGCGCCGCACGTCACAGATTGCAGCCAATCTGGTGCGGTGCCAGCGGCGGCGGCGGCGGCGGCGGCCGCTCCCCACCGCTCAGCCGCCACTCTCCCCATCTCGTCCGATCCGCCAGGCTCGGGGCGGGCCGAAATGTCTGCATCCGGCTGCTGTGGGCGCGGGCTGCCGCGTCTGAGACCGGAGAGCCACGGCAGCGGCAGCAGCAGCAGCGGAACGACATAACAGCAGCAGCAACAGCAGCAGTGGTGGCGGCGGCTGGCGCGACAGCGGGGCTGGCAACAGCGGGACGGTGGGGGGGGGGGGGGGGGGGGGGGCGGCGGGGGTCATCACAGCCCAATCTGCATTCTCGTGATCTGTGACCTCGGACCAGTCTGTCCCTGAGCTTGCGTCAGTCGCAGCAGCCGCCACAGGAAGCGTACGAAAGCCGGATATCGGTCGCAGATGAAGAGTGATGCCCGCTCCAGCTCCGCCTGCAGCGCGCGCACCGCCGCCGTCCACTGCGGGTCGCCACCGCCGGCCGCCGTCTGCAGCATCGTCTCCAGCATGGTCAGCGTGTAGTGAGAGTTCTCCAGCGTGATGCCGGTGTCGGCGGCGGCGGGCAGGCCGAGCAGCGCCCGGCGGTGCTGCTGCTGCAGCTGCGCCGCCGCCGCCGCTAGTCGTGCTGTCAGCCGTGTCAGCAGCGGCGCAGCCAGCAGCGGCACGGCACCCAGCAGCAGTGCCAGCCGGCTCTGCTGCTGCTGCATCGCCTGCTGGCGGAGGTCCCGCGCGGCCAGCACCGACTCCAGCAGCCGGTCCAGCAGGTGGAGAGCGGTCGGCCGCGCGGCCGGCAGGAGGCAGGCCCGCGCGGCCAGCACGCGGCAGGCCAGCTCCAGACCGTGGTGGAGCGCTATCCAGACGGGGTCGCGGCCCGCGGCGGCCGACGTCACGTGACGGAGCACCTTGTCCAGAGCAGTGGCGAGCTCGGAGTCGGTCGGAAGTGGCTGGGCGCCGGACACCGCCCGCTGCAGACGAGTCACCGCCTGCAGAAACTGCAGCGAGCGGCAGCCGGTCGGCGACACGGGAGGGCTGAAGTGATCCGGTGGGGACGCGCAGCTGCGACGCTGCGACGACGCTGCGGCGATGGGGACGTCGTCGCTGGGCTCTGTCGGCGATTCAGCGCTGTTTTCTGGACACACACAGTCGGTTCTCATTGGCGAATCGCCGACGCCGCCGAGTGGCGATCCGCCGACGCCGCCGAGTGGCGAATCGCCGACGCCGCCGAGTGGCGATCCGCCGATGTCCATGTGGGAAACATCAGCATCTTCGTTGTCTGGGGAGCACGACTGGGTTCCGGACGTAGAGGCCAGCAGATCACGACCGAAGAGTTCTCGCTCCGCGGCCAGAACGACTGCTGGGTCGCCGAACGGATCAGCGTTGGCGGTCACCTTACTGCGTAGTGTTGCTACATGCTCCCGTGTTGGCACATCTGCAGGGCGCGTCCTGACCACAGCGATAGCTAGAGCAATTCTCGTCCGAACAGCCATTGTTCTTGCCTTTCATAGGAGTGAAAAGCGATCAGGGAAATCCTGTTGCATCTGTAATAGACGTTGGTAGGTACAACTCATAACAAAAACGTTATTACGGCCAGTGCAGATAACTGTGCAGTTGTAATGTAATGTAATAGGTACAATCAGGGGCGTCGTCACATATTTTTGAGTGGGGGGGGGGGGGGGGGGGGGGAGTGGCGGCGGAAGAGGGGGGGGGGGGGGGCGCAGTTGCCCCCCCCCCCCAAACTCACCCGAGGGGCGCTTTGTGTTTGGCAAGGGCTGCTGGCCTGAGAAGGATCGCTCTGGCCGCTTGAGAGGGGGCGCTCTGGCTGCCTGAGAGGGGGCGCTCTAGCTTCCTGAGAGGGGGCGCTCTGGCTTCCTGAGAGAGGCGCTCTGGCCGCCGGAGAGGGGGCGCTCTGCCCGCCTGAGAGGGGGCGCTCTGACCGCCTGAGAGCGGCCAGAGCGCCCCTCTCAGGGGGTGTTCTGGCCGCCTGAAAAGGGGCGCTCTGGCCGCCTGAGAGGGGCGCTCTGGCCGCCTGAGAGGGACCAGAGCGCCCCTCTCAGGGGGTGCTCTGGCCGCCTGAAAAGGGGCGCTCTGGCCGCCTGAGAGGGGCACTCTGGCCAGGGGGGGGGGGCTCTGGGCGCCTGAGAGTGGGCGCTCTGGCCGCCTGAGAGTGGGCGCTCTGGCCGCCTGAGAGGGGGTGCTCTGGCCGCCGGAGTGAGGGCGCTCTAGCCGCCTGCGAGGGGTGCTCTGTTCGTCTGAGGGGACTCTTTGGCCGCCTGAGGGGTGCTCTGGCCGCCTGTGTTTCAAGGCCTCATCTTACATGGATTTGAAAGGAAAGGGTATCCGTTCACGAAAACACACGCTAATTTGGATGACGCAATATGCCAAACGTTTATATTTGATACACACAAGCGTATACTTCAACAGACCATAATTTAGCAGACTTGTAAATCGTGAGGTAGAAGCAAGGTCGATAGAAACACTGGCGGACCTTTAGATAAAAATAAATTATTTAATGATCAGCAAGGCAAGAACATATTTCGTTTTATATTTTTCGAAGTTTTCAAGAGTATTAAGGTGTAAAAACAAATATTTCAGCGCTCATTGTGGCGCCTTCCTCAGTGAGTGACTTCACTTCACTTCGAAAAATATAAAACTAACTGTTATACCTGAGTAAAAGTAACGAACAAAGTATGACCCTAAAGAACATATTTCCTTTCGTTAGACAACACGGTTGTTTATATCTATGCGAAGTTAACGTTTCATCCGATTCTATCCAGTTTATGAAACACTTGTTTATGTTCCACTTCAAATTTTCTGTGACGTTTCACGCATCCCTATTTCAAAGCCAGGATGAACCATAAAATATGTTACAAGCGCTTTGTGAAAAATACAATATTTGGATCCGTTGGAATGGTTTCGTTAGAACGTTTTTTTTTTGTTGTCAGCGTTCGTACGTGTTGTTGGAACGTTTTTTAGCCGTATATTTTTGGGATCCGTTGAAAGGGTTTCGTTAGAACGTTTTTTTACATCCTTCGTACGTGTTGCTGGCACGGCTTTTCTCCGTATATTTTGACAATGCAAAGGGCGGGGCCGCATTTGGAAGCGTTCGTACGTGGATCTGTTGGAACGTTTTTCTTCTCTCGTTGGAACGTTTTTTTCTTCAATGTTCGTACGTGTTGTTGGAACGTTTTTTTCTCCGTATTTTTGACAATTGCAAGGGGCGGTGCCTCGCAAACACATCGGACAACTTATTTACGCCGTAGGGTTATGTTTTATCTACGAGATGATCTGGGGGGGGGGGGGGGGTCCGGTGGTAGAGACAGCCCCCCCCCCCCCATCCCGGTAGGTCGCAGCGCAGCAAGCGAATGCGAGCGGAGCGTTCTAAACGTGGATCCCTGTGGCCGTAATTGCTGTAAAGTTTAGGTCAGGTTCGATTATGCTATAACAATTTTGTAATCCCAATTTTGTAATTATATTTTTTTTTATTCCAATATTTTAATATCATATCAAGCCCAGTGAAAATTAGCCTGCCTACGCATTGCTATTTATCATGAAGGCATATCATATTTCATGCACTCTATCTTTTGTGAATATGTACCAAACTTCCATGAACAATCAACAACCATGTTTTAAAAAAGTGCATTGAAATCGGCAGTTTAACTTGGCCCCGGACGGCGAACTATTTAGTGTTCACGTTCTATTAAAGAATATATACATATTTTTCCCGTCAATTTTCAACAAACAGGTATTTAATATATTATAATGCACACATGAAACATTTATATAAACCGTTATATATGTATATATATATATATATATATATATATATATATATATATATATATATATATATATATTCAATCAATAAACGTTTCAGAAAACCGTGATGAATTCCGCGGATGAACTTGGCCAAGGACGGCGACGTATTTAGTGTATGCGATTTGTTTCATTGACCAATCAGGGACGTTGTCACGCTTCTTGGAACACCTACTTCATTGCTGGCCCTATTACTTGTTTACAAATAGCATTCAAACCAGAGATAGTGATGGATTATACTGTTCGTCACCATACGTTTGGTACATTTTCTTTTAATTTACCATAATTTAATTTTTGAAATATACAATTTTGTTATTTCACTTTTAAATTGAGCCACGATCAATTTTAAGCCATACCTAATAAGTCACACAAAAAAAATGCAGATAAATAAATCAAAAGGTCAATATTTCACTTTAATACATATTATTGTTGTTATGTAGTTTGTCCCAGGGAAGCGCCATTTACTTTGTACATCTCCATTCAGCTGAACGTTCCTAAAACTATGCATACTAGGATATAACCACGGTAAAACTAATGAATGTGTTACCCATTATTGGGACACAGTCAATGCGCACGTGCGCTCCCGTAACGTTTCATATTTAAAACCTGTTTTAGCTTTACCAGAGCGCGCCCGTTCGGTCATCGCCCCCCCCCCCAAAAGGCGGTTTACTGGTATAATATAGTGGCCTAAATCCGAGGAGATATCATTTCGATACATTTTTTCTTTGCGGGGGGGGGGGGGGCGCTTGGTTCGTTCGAGGGGGCACCCTGGGTTTCTTTGCCCCCCATCCGGAAATACCTTCCGCCGCCACTGGGGGGGGGGGGGGGGGGGGGGGGGAAAGTGCCGAATGAACCATCAATACGGTTCGCGGCAATGTGAAGGAAAATCAGTTTTTACCTTATAATTTCACTAATTTGTACTAAGGAAAGCAATTTTCAGTTGTATCTACCAGCTTGATTTTTGTTCTACCTATTTAAAACTATGACAGGTGATAGACGAAGAACAATAACTTCTTCGGAAATCTTCATGGTAGATTGTTCAAACCAGACTGGTTATTGATTCTACACTGATTGAATCGATTGGAATCGTTCAATCAAAATTCATTGAGTCAAAACATAATTGATTCACCACCAGATATCTTGATTCATGAATCGTGATTGAATCAAAACCCGCATCAAATCAAGGTTGATTGAATCAAAAGATTTAACGATTCAAGTACACTGGTAAATTGTCCAAATACATGGAGTCCCAGTGGCTACATTCAATTATACTTAAATACTATTGCTGTACCAATGTTTTAATGATCATATATATGCATGTTTCCATTTTTATTGATTTGACATAAATTCACCTCATATATTCAAATGTTGAATCAAAAGTGAATCAATTAAAATATATGTTTTGATTCTTTGAATCAGAATGAATCAATTCTCAAAATTGTAACCGTGAATCAAACGGTGATTGAATCATTCAGATTCCAAAATGAATCATGATTGAATCGTTCCAAAAAAGTTGAATCAATAACCAGTCTGGTTCAAACGACTCTATACTCGATAGGCAATGCCAGGCGATTAGCTCATCGCTGTTTGGGATACATATCCTAGTTATTCGTGTTACATAGAAAGCTATTTCATACTAATTATAAGAAGTGGCAGCAACCTGTCCGTCTGTCTGTTCGGATGTCATCCGATTGTTTAATAACTCTGCGCACCTTGCAGTCAAAACCGCGAAATTTGGCATGTTAGTGGGGATGTAGGCCGTAGGGTTGCACTATCGTAGACAAATTTTGCGTCGATCCATGATCACAATAGACTGCAATTATAATTATTCTTAATATGCCGTGAATATTCGGAACTTATATGCGCCACCAGACCAGTCAGAAGCTTATTTCTTTGCAGCTATTCGGTCGAAGTGACTGAAAACTTGCACACAACGTTCATGTCTTAAAACTTCCGCCGGCGTTTCCTTTCAGCAAGAACAAAGTGTGCCTAGACAACAAATAGGGCACATTACCGCCATAATATGCATTGGCGGATCCAGAACGGTGGTTGGGGCAGGGGCGGATCCAGCAAATCTTCAAGGGGGGTGGGGGGTCATCAATTGCAGTGGTGCCCCTACCTATACCCAAATCTGAAAACTCAACGGATTTGGTCTACTATATTTTGAGGGTGCCCCCATTTCAGTTTTTTTCTTCTTCTCATCGACACCGTTGGCTATAGGTATTTGCAATATCAGTCGTACCCTTTCTATTATTTAAAGTGCCGCGGATGGTGCTAAAATATATTATTTGTAATTTGTTCAGTCAAGGGCGGCATCAGACGGCTGATGAAGAATTGACCAAGAGGGAAGTCGAGGTTCGTGAGAGGGGGGGGGGGGGGGTATTGCCCCCCGGTATAATTTGAGGTTTTGAGTGGGTTGGATAACTATTTTTTTTGCAATTGGAACCAGCAAGCAGGGTCAAAACGAGGAAATATGTCTGGAGCAAAAGGGCGTCAAAAGACATGTTGCCCCCCCCCCCCCATTTAACTTAAGGCCAAAGGTGGAGCCATGACCCCATATCCCCCCCCCCCTCTGCGGCCACCCGTGTGTATAGTCTATATTAGACCCTTTTGTACTGGAAAAGAACACCGATTGATCTGCGCAGCGCGGAATTTTTGCTTTATTTTGTTTTTGTCTGGATCACTAGGCCCTAAAAATAGAAAGGTTCTATAATCTATATGTATCAGGCCAAGGGGCCCTCATGCCCCCCCCCCCCCGAGTCCGATACGTTGTTGCCTCTGGTATAAAGACACGTTGGTGCCCCTTCATTGCCCAAGGGACGGGAGGTATGAAGGGACATTTTTTTGCATAATTTAGCAATGCTAATTTAGCATCATTTCGCGATTTTTTGTTTGTCCAGCGACCAATTGCTTGTGATTTCATGGCGGCACCAGACCATAGTTTTCCTTCCTGGATTCAAGGAGGCACAGTGCCCCGGTGTCTCTCCTCGCCCCACAGTGCCGCCTACCGTCACGATGGTGCCCCTGGCACACCGGCGCGGTGGTGTCCCTGGTACACCGGCGCGATGGTGTCCCTGGTACACCGGCGCGGTGGTGCCCCTGGTTCAAAGAACACCGTTTTTTTTTGCGCCGCGTAGCGGCACGTTTTTTTTTTGGGTGTTTTAGTTTATTTTGGTGGTGCCCCTGGTGCCCCCACGGCCCGGTGGTGCCCCCACGGCCCGGTGGTGCCCCCACGGCCCGGTGGTGCCCCCACGGCCCGGTGGTGCCCCCACGGCCCGGTGGTGCCCCCACGGCCGCCCGGTGGTGCCCCCACGGCCGCCCGGTGGTGCCCCCACGGCCGCCCGGTGGTGCCCCCACGGCCCGGTGGTGTCCCCACGGCCCGGTGGTGCCCCCACGGCCCGGTGGTGCCCCCACGACCCGGTGGTGCCCCCACGGCCCGGTGGTGCCCCCACGGCCCGGTGGTGCCCCCACGGCCCGGTGGTGCCCCCACGGCCCGGTGGTGCCCCCACGGCCCGGTGGTGCCCCCACGGCCCGGTGGTGCCCCCACGGCACGGTGGTGCCCCCACGGCACGGTGGTGCCCCCACGGCGCGGTGGTACCCCCACGGCGCGGTGGTACCCCCACGGCGCGGTGGTACCCCCACGGCGCGGTGGTACCCCCACGGCGCGGTGGTGACCCCATGTCACAAGGGGGGGGGGGGGGTCATGACCCCCGTGACCCCCTGGATCCGCCACTGGGTTGGGTTGGGGGGTAAATTCCAAAGTCTCACAATTCTGAAAACTCATCAGATTTCCCTTGCTTATGCATGATAGCTGATTTAAAACAAACTTTCCTTAGTAAAAGTTTCTTAGATTTTCTTCTATATCAGGAAATGTGCCAATTTTGCGCAGATTTCAGGCGGTTGGGGGGGGAGGGCTATGGCCGCCATGCCCCCCCCCCCGGATCCGCTAGTGATAATATGCCCGTTTTCCGCTACTGAAATTCCATTTAAATTCCTGTCAACTTCCCTCAAGAAAAGTAAAATATCGTCCTGATCTCTTCCATTCTTCTATTGCACTGATACTTTTTGCAAGTGTTTTTTTGATATTGAAACCTGCAATATTTCCCAACAAAGTATGGATTTATGTCTTCAACACTGAGGGGGACAATCCCCCCAGCCTGACGACTAAGGGGGGGGGGGGGGCGGTGTCCCCCTTAGGCGACGCCCTTGGGTACAATAAGAAATATATAACTTTCTATCGGGAATTCGGTAACTGGGGCTGGCGTCGCCGTCGCGGCCGCGCAATCAAATCAAGGTTCAAGGTTACACCCGACCGCGACGGCGACGCCAGCCACACCGTTACCGGGAATTCTAGCTTAAATAATCGTGTAGTCCGATCAGACGGTGAAGCATGAGCGAGAACTCCTAGTTATATTATGCAAAGGTATTGGATAATTATTATGGCCTGACAATTATATTTTTGCTTTAAAATGTTATTTAGAACTCGTCTCTGGCACATGTCCACACGAAAATGCTGAAGTAACCTGGTATGAAGGCACCACTGATGTCTATAACAGAAGGCACTGAGGAATCAGAGAGTCAACCAAGGCCGTATATACCATACCGTCTATATACGGCCTTGCCCTACCGTTGTTATAGGGCCTTGTATATACCGAATCAGCCAGGGTAATTAGACACCAGGGTAACAAGAATCAACCAATGGAATCAACAACCATTCCACTGCGCATATTTTGTCTTAACGCGCCAAAAAATGAGAATAAAAAGTGCCTGCTAAATTATTACAAATGCAATCACATTGAATCTAAAACAGTCTGTTTTCTTTTGTTTAGGTATCAACCAAATAAAACGTGACAAACAAAACCTTAGTTTTACCTCGATAAATATTCACTTTTATACGTAAAACGTCATAAGTAATTAGTTAAATGATGTCATCGCCCCACCGACTTCGGTCATCCGCGTAGTTCCGGGGGCGCCGAATCGGGAGGGAGTTTTTTTATCCGACACAGCTGTGCCGCCGCATAGCCACCAAGTTGCTGTCATCAGGCCCAGCAGTGGCAAAGCCATGACAGAGGCATGATACACCATAAATCGGCGCTAGAGCCCAAGGCCCTAGATACTGATAGAGCCGGCTCTACGGATGTTGCGTCGCTTGATGCCGAGACAACTTCCATGCGGCTCATAAAATCTGGATAGTTTACATAATAAAGATAGTTTTTATCCAAACCCATATCAATCCTCCGGGTTCCAAACCACAGGTTATGGGAAATACGACTACAAATGACATCAACAATCAACATGCTCGTAGCAAGGCTCAATAGTAGAGCTCTCTAGTATTGAGCCTGACTACGAGCATGTTGATATGAAAGGTTACAGCTCTACTAGTGTACTTGAGAGCGGTTCTTTGACGTTGCTCAGTCTTGTAACACAAATAGACGATTTTCAATCAATCTATTACATTTTTGTATTCTTGTTATTTTAATTATGGACTACTTATCCTGTGAAAAGACTTCAACATTTAAGATACTTTGGGAAGATTTCACGAAGTTCACGAACACAAATTTAACAGCGCTTTTCATGCATGTTTGGTAATGAAAAACGCGGCGAAAGTGACGCAACAAACAAACGCGCTTACCGCCCACTTTCAGGTGTTGAATGAAGAGAGAATTTGACGTTGGAACTTGGAATGAGAGTTGTGATTTGTAACTTGAAATTATCACTGCCATTAGAGCCTCGAGGTATTTATTTACCTGAAGTCACACGGGTTTGGAGAAGAAGAATCTCCTAAAAATATTGTGATATTAGTAATGTGATAGGGTGGCCGTACATACAAACGGTTCCCTTTGCTGAAGAGGCGACCCTAGAGCAGAAGCCCTGTAGATTGAGATAAGGAGCAAACAAAACAGAAGAAATATGATTTCACCGTCTGACAATGGTAGCAGTGAGGATCATGAAAATGGTAAGTTTGCAATGAGCCTTCATCAGTTATCATGCATGATTTGTATTTCTGTGTTGTGTGTAATAACTGATAATATGCATGCTGTTGCTGCTAGACAGATCAAACTTCACTGCAATTTTAAAGCCACTGGCCACAGGTCATGTCCACCAGGAGCTAATAGCGATCACTGAAGGATCTTGAACCCACCTTGCCAGGGTGGGTCAGATATGTAGTCCAGCACTATCCCTACTGTGCTACATTGGCATATTTGATATTTACCCTGTACAAAATGTTACAGCAGTTCTGATTTTGCCCCATGAATTTGACTTATATAGGGTATAAGTCCAATCTTCTACACATAACCTCAAGACTTTTCATGCTATCAGAATGCAGATGATACTGACAGTGCTTTAATGCATCTGTATTGCTTACATTATGACAACATGAAAAGTATGAGGTCAGTTGGGCACACTGGTATCAATGTTTCATTTTTGGATACATATCCATTTTTGGAACAAACTTCCAAAAATAGAAACACTTGACGCGTGTTCCAAAAATGGAAAAGATACAAAAATAAAAATTGACATCTGCCAGCGAATACTAAATTATTTCAAATGAACTGCATAAAATATGAATTAAGTTTTAATCTTCACAACCATACCAGCCCTGAACATAAGTGATTACTTTAAATAGTTATTCTGCTTTTGTGGTCTTGTTCAACATTGAATCTTGCTGTTCAACATTGGATTTCAACAACAACATTGTTCAACTTTGGAGCGATGGATTCAAATGCGGGTGTTGATTGGTGGCACTCGCTTGATGCAAAAATTTGCGGATTTGTGAGCAGCTCGCCGAACAAGTGTTGCTGCATCTTGCGGTTCCAAATATGGAAACAGATTGTTTCAATTTTTTGAACATGCGTCATCAAGCATTTCTATTTTTGGAAGTTTGTTCCAAAAATGGATATATATCCAAGAATGAAACGTTGATACCAGTGTGCCCAACTGAGGTTAGGATGTGTCTGGGGTTACAACAGTTTACCCTATTCCCACAAGCTCATAAGTACTTGAATTTCAATTTGTGCATAGCACCTACCTACCCATTTTCTTTAAAAAATGTGTCACCCTTCAGAGTGCAGGAGATATGAGTACCACCATTTGACTTCATTTGATGAACTGGTGTCCCGTCATCCTGGGTTCCTCTTGTGCCTATTGTATTATACTTAATGACTGCAGGGCACAGTGAAACCTACCAGGTGAGATAACCATGCAGCCATCCTTATATGGGAAAGTTGTTTATCTGTATGGGTTGTATGGGTGTTCAATGTGCATACATGCATGCATGTGTGTGCAAGCGTGCATGCGTGTGTGTGCGTGCAAGCGTGCATGCGTGTGTGTGCGTGCATGCATGTGTGTTGGTGTGACTACAGATGAATGTGTGTACTTGAAGAGGTGATACCTTGCTTCCTGTGAAGCTAGTTCCAGGGCTTGATCGCCTTCAATTCCTTATAAACAGGAGATCAGTAAATGCTGTCTGGCCTGGAATCTGTGATACTATGAAGAAGACTTGTGACCATTTAACATGGTTGACTCAATGCAGAGTTTGTTTGACCTCTGCCTCCTTCTGTAAAACAATATTGTATACTCTGAGTATCAAATTGTGCATAATTTCATTCTTAGTAATTGTGCCCATATTCATTCACAACAAATCAAAAGTTAAATAATTTCATTGTCTCACTACCTCATATCTCCGCAGCACATTTGTTTTTTAGACTGCTGCCAGCTTACTGCCTTAAACCATGCTGATTGGTTGAAAAGATTGGCACAGATTTGGTAGTAGTAATGATACACATGAATATAGTACTCAATCACAGAAGCTAAACTATTTTTAGCAAGGTCTTCCCATTTTCTATTTTCATTTCTTAGCTGGGACTTGGAAGTGCTGCAACATTCTCTTTTGGTCTCTGGTGTTAATGAAAGATAATACAAGATTAACACAAAAAAAAGAAAAAAAAGTTAGGTTTGGTTGTATTATGTTAAGTTGTTTTTGTTAGAGGGATATTGCCACCTCTGGAAGATTTCTAAAAAGCAACTTAAATGAATGGTGGGGATCAACAATCATGTATGCTCAAGCTCAAACTTGCTCCTGCAGCACCTAAAGTAGGGTATCATCATTTTTTCTTCTAACTCCAAAACGTTGGTCCCAGCTGCACTCAGTACTAGATTCATGATGGCTGCTCTCATCCAGTTTGGCTGTGGAATTGCCGCCCGCCCAAAGCCGAATCGTCCGAATTCGCAGAGACTTGACCTTGACAAGTCTATCTGTGTTATAAGGTATTGGTCACACATCTCTTATGGCCCAGTCGAGCCATAGCCATTCTTGCTGTTTTATTCATGTTTTATTATGAAAGAGGCTATGGTTGTTGGAAAATATAATTAACTGTATACACATTTAATTTTGAGTGCACTGACGGAATGGTGATATTGAGTTTGCAATATTCAAAAGCAAATCATAGTCTGCAAAGAAGTGATTCTAAATAGTGATGAGGCGACTCCAATTTTACGAATGTGTGCCAATCATGAGTGGTGCAATTTTTTTTTTGTTATCTAATGTTGAGGTTCAGGAACCAAATTTTGCAGGTGAAATCGGACACGCTTAATCTACCGATACACACCAAAAACTCCATATTGGCCTGTGAGGTGGCAATATCCCTTTAACAGTGCATTTGTACTAAATGTTATGAAACACAAATGATAAATAATGCTAGTGAAATAATACAATTAATTTAGGACAAATCAAATAAATTTGAAAATGTTTATTTGAAAGAAATTTCACTGGTCAGTGGATCACAGGACACTCATGGAAGTCTCGTTCATATAAGTTCTTATACTGAACATACCTCAGCCTGTAGACCGAACTTGCATCTCAGCTGCTGGCATACAAGGCAACAGAGAATTACCATAATCAAGAGCAGGACCCAAAGAGTTGAGTGCATGGTCGATTGAGCCAAGTCAGTTGATTCAACTGGTCAATAGTCTGCCAATGAGTAATCTAATTTCCATCAAGTTTCTTGTACAGTGTGCACCCAGACATTTTTCTGAAATCTCATAATTCTGAGTATTTGCGATAATATGCCAATCATTTTGCCTGTCTCTGCATTGAGAGCTGTTTTGGTAGGTATTGTATTGTATTGTAGCTAAATCTGACCCATCCACATGCCTGGGCTATTCGCGGTCATCGTCATACAGGAATATAAACAGACAGTATACGCACACACTGACATGCCCACATACAATGGCTAAAAGTACGTAAATATCATAAATGACGGTCGAAACACGACAAAAACGGTATGAATATGAACAGAACAACACAGCATGGCTAATAATAGGTATTACAAAACAAACCAATATCCTGTGAAACACGAAGTCAAACTAAAAACAAAAGGTCATAAAAGAATAGCGTTAAAATAAACATAAAATGACTGCTAAGAGAGTATGGCTCTTCACTTGCACCAATGACGCTGTGAATTATGCGCCACTCTTCTCGCAATCGATTTAAAAGACCTGACATTGACTGTTCTAACATCGCACGTATGGACACACGCACTATTGTACAACTGACTAGATCTATATATGAACGATCGTTTGCCATGATTTGTACGAGGTTTCTCGAGAGCTAGGTGCCCAGACTGACGCGGTTTTCGGCTGACCAGTTGATGGTTAAAGCGATAGCGCGAGGATAACACAGCAGAACGTCCTGATATGAGCTTGTGTAATATGCAGAGATAAAAATTATCGACAAACTGGCGTGAGTTAAGCCAGTCAAGTCAGTCAGTACGTCTGAGATATGGTCGTACTTTCGTCGACTAGAAATGATCCTGGCCGCAAAGTTGAACACTTTCTGATTTTTTTTCTCCTAGTGTTACAGATCCAGCGTTACCATAAACTTGCACACAGTAACGTACATGGGCTATAACGAGTGAATCGATTATTCTAGGCAACACTTCTCGAGGGAGTACATGCTTTGTTTTCGCCAAGCCGATGAGAATGCCAAAACAACGATCAGACATGTTTGACATGACTTTGCCATGTTAAATTCCTATACATTACGATACCTACAGTTTTAACCTGCTCTGTGCTTTCCAAGCGCTCGCCCATACACATGATGGACGCTGTACGAGAGATCCGCGCTAGCTGTCTACGGTCGCCACACATAACAGCTCTGTTTTCGAAGCATTTATTTTCATACCATTTTGTAGAAACCAAGTGGTCATGATACATACAGTGTTCATGCTCATGATACATGATAGGTAACCCATTAATGATGCAGAATTTATAAGATATTCAAAGACTTTACACGGTTTTCACTTAAAGTTTATCATCACAACCTTGCTATTTTCAAAATCCATTCAAGACTTGACATTGTTCAGATCCAAACTCTTGTTTCCCCAACAGTCCATCTATTGGTGAACCCCAGAATCCACCTATAACTATTTTTTATTTCTTTATTAGACACCCCCATCTAACTCGAAAACTAAAAGGGCTAGAAGGACGCAGAAAAAGGCGTTCGAAAGCCCTCGACAAGCACATTTGAAAGTACTTCAAATATTGTTTTTCCTAAAGCCAATATTGAGGTTATCAGAAGTCATCAAAGGTCAAATTTTCCCGTTTTAGGACTTCGCTCCAGAAACCCCCAGATATCACAGGACCTATCATAGCTAGGAACAAACGGAAAAGAGCAATGGAAAACTCTTGAAACATGCAATCGACAAGGTGTCTTCAGATTTTAGCTCAGGTTAATAGTTTGGGCTCCAGAGCTCATACAATCTAAAAAAGGCTATTTTTACAAAACAGTTTTTCACGAATAGCTTTTTCCATAATAACGACAAGGCAATAATTTTGATGCTATCGTGTTTGTCTCGTCAAGGCGCTTCGACTCATTAGTATTGACCAGGTTAGGTAAACTTCAAAATTTGACCTCAGGTCAAGGTCGAGTGGTGACCCAAGTAGGTAATGTTGCATATGGGAAGACGTTCCTCGACGAGACAAAGACATTGGTGTCGGTTTCACTTATCTATAGTCATTATGTCGAGCGTTATTGACATGCAACTGTTGGTGACCTCGGCTGACCCTGTAGGGATCACTGAACAAAAATGGCACCTAGTTCATCAAGAATGGCCTATAATAACATGATCCAGAAGGAATTAAACTGATATCTTGCGTATCCTTGGAATTGGAAGCATTTTAACATTTCCCATTGACTTATAATGGAGAGGCCACGAAATTGACTGACCCGACCTTAGGTCGCCGATATAAAACATCCAAGATAAACGAATTGTAGATATATATGACCTTATGAAATCCTGTAAGTGTAAAACCGATCATCCAAAAACTGTGACTGTGGTACGGCCACTTTTTTTTTTGGAGGTGGGGTCACGTGACCTGGTCTGGTGACCTGACCTGAGATAACCAGAGGTATTTGTTTTTATATAATGCGCGCAATTGATACCCGAACAGCTGTGCCAAAAACGGCGGCGCTGCGCGCCGCTGTTTTTCCGCTATCCTCGAAAAACCGGAAGTCTAAACCCCCCCGGCACGGCGCTGGTTAAGATACCTTGATTTTCTTCGCTGAAGTGTCGGCGATCAGCATGTTAATTGCTGTTTAGGTGAACTGTGGAAATGTCCGTTGGTGCGCTTCTGTCTCAAACCTATAGACACCGTCCTTAACTAAATGACTATCGCACGGGTCCAAAACAATAAACGCACGGCGGCACCACGGCCCCACGCACCGCGGCACCACGCACCACGGCTGCCTGTCACGGAATGCCCCGCTCCCCGTCCGGCGACCACGCGGCACCGGGACCCGACCTGACCTGACCCCAACACCTGGCGATTCCCCAGCCAATCAGTGACCCACACGTCACCGGGCCGCCGCCAATCACAGTGCGCCGCCCGGTCCATGCGCGGCGCCGACCCACAGTCTGACCGGTCACGTGTCAGGTCAGCTGGCCGGCCGATCAGGGTCGTGGACCGTTTTTTTTTGTGTGCTATTTGCTAGCATATCGTTAGCGCCGGCCAATAGCATTTCGACAAAAGAGCTCGTGAGTGCTTATAGCAGCTGCGGAACAGAGCCTCGACGGTCATTTTGCTTTTCGACGGTTTGTTAAAAGGAAATAATGACCTTTTGATTTTGTTAGCAACACTTTCTTTGGCTACAGTTATGGTATTAAAATGTGATCTAAATTTAAGAATAAAATAAAATAATTCCCTAATTCAAAGTTGGAAGTTTGGGAAAATTAATGATCGGTTTTTTCCCTCCACTATTGGAAAGCACAACATCTGGCGCTTTTGCATCAGTCTGTTCAACGTTGTTGAATGGGTACTTCGAAACAAATCGCCGTCACTAAATAGGTCGCCGTCGTCGTGCAATGGTCGTGCATCGATGAGCTTCCGATTGAATTGTCAGTTTTTCAATGGTTGTTAATTGTAAAGGATGGGCGGGTATATAAATCACAACAAACAGAACGCAAAATACGTTTTCCACACCATTGCGTACACAAGCAATACGGGGAAAGCCCAGAGTTTGATGGAAACCGAAAAGTACTTGGCAAGAACCGGTCGTTAAAAGTGTGGAACGCTTATCGGTATGTAACTGCCAATATCTTTCGGTAGGAATGTTTTTATGCAAAATGTGACGAATTTACATCATATTTAGGCCTCGTCTATAGATTTCAGGTGCTAACTCCATTTTTGTGGAAAAAGGTAATTATATCCCTTTAACATTGTTCGTATGGATTGTTTATTATCTTAAATGCGCCGTTTTACATAACATCTCTGATTATAGAGGCGTATTCCCTCTGATTATAGAGGCGATCGTTTTTTCGTTTTATTCGATCGCTTTATCGTTCTATTTTTTGATCGTTTTATTTGATCGATATCGAAGAAAAAAATGAGCCAAAAGGAAATAAGTGAAAATTCAACTAAAGGGGCTCCAGATGTGAATGTTATCGTATCCAGCGCAGTGTCAGAAAAGTGGCCCGTGTCTCCATCTTTCTGAACTTGGAAGTTTTGTTCCGTGAAAACTTGGACTGTATTTTTTTTTTAGTCTGCGGGTACAAATGGCTGACAAGCATAACAAATATACTGAGACTTGACTTTCCGAACAATGGCCGGAACGTGACAGTGATGCGACACAAATTGTCCAAAAAAAATCGTAACGCGGAACCGCCAAATTCCCAACATCTGAATTTTCTGCAGTGATTCAGGGAAGTAAACTGGTAATTTTCCCAAATTAAACGAAATACTTTTTCAAACCTACCAAAAATGTTTGTTGCGTATTCAGGTTACAACCCCGCCACCGATACCATCGTCATCGGAGGCGGGGCCATGGATAACCCCGGGACTCTAAAAACACGTTATGCAAAAGACAGCAGTACGTGCACAATCTAAACGGGCGAAACAAGCACTATTATAATTATATAAATGCGAATAATTTGTATGAGTAAAATCCATGAACTTCCCGCCAATCATAACAAAATGACGACCTCTTCAAGGCCTTTATTCCTTTATACATATCAACAAGTCGCGTTCCGAAAGTGTTGCACGTGTGCAGTGAGCAGAAATTCAACTGGGGCGCAACATTAGGTGTAGGGACATGAAGAGGGAGATGGCCTGCACCTTCATGGACATGATGAACACACAACCAGGCCTGACACAGGGAGAACACCGCCTGCGGTACCTGGAGGCTAACATCGACAATGCCATGACAAAGATAACTCCCCCTCATGTGCCTCCGCTCATGCAACCATGTGCAGCGACACTTCCTTGGGTGCATGACCCTGGCCGACCTTGCTATGAAGGGTGTAGCCTGTAGCTTGTGCGTTGCGAACCATTCATGTACATGTACACATAATGTGTGTTGCACCCCAGTTGAGTCTCTGCACACTGCAAACGTTGAACACTATCAGAAGAAGTGTTATATGTATAAAGGAATAAAGGCATTGAAGAGTTCATCTTCTTATAATTAACAGGAAGTTAACGGATTTTATTCATACAAATGATTCGCAATTACATCATTATACAGCAGTGTTATAGTGTTGCAGAAGTGTAGAAGTGTTTTTTCTTCTCTTTTAACTCGACGTTTATCTTTTTTAATTTGAACTATAGCTTTTTTAAATTGAACTTCAGCTTTTTTAAATTGAAGTTTATCATTTTTAAATCGAACTTTATCTTTTTAAATCGATCTGCAGCTTTTTTAAATTGAACTTCAGCTTTTTTAAATTGAACTTCAGTTTTTTTAAATTGAACTTTATCATTTTAAAATTGAACTTAAAAAGGTGTATAACTTCTTTAAATTGAACTTCAGCTTTTTAAATTGAACTTCAGCTTTTTTAAATTGAACTTCAGCTTTTTTAAATTGAACTTCAGATTTTTTAAATCGAACTTTATCTTTTTTAAATCCAACTTCAGCTTTTTAAAATTGAACGTGATCTTTTTAAATTGAACTTCAGGTTTTTTAAATTGAACTTAAAAAGGTGTAGACTTAAAAAATAAACCCTTTACAAGGGAACTAGTCACATTGACAAATCGCTGCGATGTGCTAACCAGGGTAGGATGCGTACCTGGAAATGTTAGATAGGCTACCGGTTTGGCGCAATTATCCAGAGACCAGATATACCCCAAACACATTTTTTTCGAAAGCAATATATTTCGATAACATAGACACGCATTTTCACTATAGAATGCGAAAGTGGCGCACAATTTGAAAGTGGCGCATGTTATTATGACATTGTGTGCTTCGGGGGAGCAACCTGGCGCAGTGGCAAGACACTTGCTTTCTGTGCCGGGGACCGGGGTTCAAATCGGCGGGCCTCTGCAAAAGTCGTCCCGGCCCCCGTATCACTCGGAACAGGATGAGAGTTCCAGTTAGAGCCTTGGTCACAGGAGGATATGGTGCTTGGTCCACAGACATTGTGCAGTTTCGAAAGAAAGAAGTGAGCTGTAAAAAGCTGGGAACTTGGTTGAAATAGTTATTTATAAAATAAATAAGTAAAAATATAATGATTATCTCATAATTGCTTACACAACTAGGATCATATTGTCAGTGGCGAAGGGTGTGCTCGCTAGTCCAGTAACGCAGCCTTTATCGTATGCTTACATATGAAGCTTCTCGACACAGCGCTACGTTTTTTGACACAACGCTTAATGACAGGACAAAACGTCAATTATATCCAGCAGAAGAATCCTTACAACCAGATAATGCAAAAAGTGATTCCTCGACATGACATTCAAAACTGCTATCTCAGCGCTAAAAATCCCATTATGAAAGTGACTGGTGGTTTCCTTTAAACACCGTATTGACACCCCTGCAAAAGATCACGTCCTACCGTCCCCCCCCCCGCTCGAAAGGTTCGATGGCATGATGTTTCGTACAAGTTTTGAAACCGTGGCGACGCGTCTACCTCTGAGCGTCAGCGGCCATCACTTGGCATCTCGGCATTGCTGTGGTTTCGGTGCGCATCTGCTGCCATCTTTCGTCGGTGGGTGATACTAAAGCTTCATGTATCGCTCAACAGTGAGACCGCTCAGGCCACCGGGTGAGCGAGGCTGTTTTGCACCGTGGCAGCGGCATGTTCACTGTTCAGGCCCAAAGCAGAATGGACAGGTGCAGTGGCGTCGCCACTTACCAAAAGTCAAGGGGAACTGAGGAGACGACAGCGTTCCAAAGGTAGATTTTTCCTTGCAACGGCCGTAGGCTAATGTTAAAATCCGAAAGGGCATGCGTCCATCCGCCCCTGTCCCGGTTCGGCGACCATGAACACTGACAGCTGTGTAAGGTCAAACTGCTATGGTATTATACCTCTTTCCATGAAAAGGACACGTTAGTAGCAATGTTAGTAGCACGTTAGTAGCACGTTAGTTGCCAAATGGACACGTTAGTAGCAATGTTAGTAGCACGTTAGTAGCACGTTAGTTGCCAAATGGACACGTTAGTAGCAATGTTAGTAGCACGTTAGTAGCACGTTAGTTGCCAAATGGACACGTTAGTAGCAATGTTAGTAGCACGTTAGTAGCACGTTAGTTGCCAAATGGACACGTTAGTAGCAATGTGTGTATGCTTATGCTCAACAATATGCAAATGAACTTACGACTTTTCGTACATGTAGACATGCTTATCCTGAATTTCAATTGGATAATTCGATTATCTTTTAATATTTTGGCGGGTCTGTCAGAAGGGTCTGGCTCGTTTGCTAGGGTCCAGTCGGCTTTTAGGGACTGCCTGTCTCAGATGGCGCTTCTTGTCGTCTACGACGAGGGACGTAAAAGATATACGACGCGATTACAATATGTGAATCGTCGCCCGGGTAGGGCAAAATCACTACGTGTTCGGGTAAGGGGAGGGGGCGTACGACCCTCCCCCTTAGCGTTTCGCCCCTAATTGAGCTAGAGCTTCGAGTCAAAGACGAGCGTGTTGCTTGTGACTAGAGGAAGCCGCTGATACCCGCTTTTAAGGTATTGGGTCATCGGGTGACCTCTGAGGTCATGTCAATGACCCAAAAGTCATAAAAATTGTAAATGCGTATAAATTCAATTTTATCGAGCTAGAATCGTGAATGAGCATATCATAATGCTTAATGGGTGCCAAATTCGTAATCAGCGTCACAAAATGTCTTAAAAACTGCCAAATTCAAAAAAGGTCATGCCAGGTCATCTGAGGTCAGTGACCTCGGTTGACCTGTGGAAGCACATGACCCCAGTGGAACATAATTATGTAAAATGGATCCCAAATTTGAAATCAGCGTCACAAAATGTCCTAGAAACCGCCAGAAGCCCAAACAAAGTCATCTAAGGTCATCGGAGGTCAGTGACCTCAGTTAACCTCTGAAAAGGTCAATCGAGGTCACAATCTCAGTGGAAACCACAACTGTCACCTGGAAACACCTGTGCATATGCTCATGAACAACAAACACTCGGAAACTGCACAAGTTACAAGCATCGATACTGCGGGACGCCAGTTGCGCCTGACATGACCTTGAGAAACAGGTCATAGGTCACGGGTCATGTGGGTTAGAAATGCAAAATTTTCAGAGTATGTGTGATTTTTTTTTCTTCTTCAGAGGTAGGGTACTGAAAGTTCCATCGAAATCGGTTGGAAACTACGCGAGTTATTCCAGAAAAACCGATGGGGGGGGGGGGGGGGGGGGGGGGTGGCGGGTGGCGGCGTCTACCCCCCCCTACCCGGACGAGGGTTAATACCCAGAAATGGGTGTAACAAACCAGCTGCGAGTAAATTGACGCATTAAAGGGAAATATTCACCTTTTTCCACAAAAATGGAGTTATTACTTGAAATCGATAGACGAGACCAAATTATATTGTAAACTTGCTGGGGTACCCAGCGTTGCCCGGGAAATTAAGTACCTGGCGGTGTCTTGGGAGCCAAAACACACCCAGGTGGCTTTCAACCCATAAGCCAGACTTGAAAAAGTACACGCTACCGGCCGTTCTATAATTGGAGCATTGAAACCAAGGCCACAGTCATGCATCTAATTTCAGAGTGTTCTAAATTTATATTTATATTTCTCTCCCACTATGCCATCAACTGATACTGGCCCCGGGCACTATGGTTGCAAATTCGAACATTGAAATGCATTGAAATGCATTGAAACCAAGGTCACAGTCGTGATGCTAATTTTAGTGCACTCTGTCAGTCAATACTGCAGTAACTAGTGCTCTAAATTCATATTTCTCCCTACTATGCCACCAAGGTCAATCTCCTGCTATGCCACCAACTGATACTGGCAGGCAGGCCCACAGGCAGGCCATGGTCACACAAATTTCAAACTTGGGCACACAGAGCCAAGACAGCCCCAGGTGGCTTACAATTCATCAGTCAGAATTGCAAAAAAATACATGCCACCAGCTGTTCTATAATCGGAGCATTGAAACCAAGGCCACGGTCATGAATTTAATTTTAGAGCGCTCTAAATTTAGGTTTCTCTCCCACCATGGTCACGAATATAGTTTTAGAGTACTCTAAATTTATATTTATTTCGCACTATCCTACCAACTGATACTGGCCCCCTCTAAATGTATATTTCTCCCCTGCTACTGCAGTATAAAATGGCGCAGATTAGTGATAACCCGTCCGGCCCGCTGGACGATTACAGGTCAAGTGGTGTTGCAAGCCAGTGATAGGCAATTGGGGATTGATAACCCGTACTACCCGTGGCACACCCGTCGTACCCATAATACGTTGTTGTACCCGTCAAAAACATACAGTGCCCGACATATACCCTTGGTACCCGTTGTGCCATTGTGGAACACGTGATCAACCCGTTATAGCCGGTACTCACCCATTATACCCGTGGTACACCCATGGCACCCGTTATACACCCGTTAAACCTGTGAAAACTTCATCCCGGCTCAAAAGTGTATCCAAGGGGGTACCCTGGACACCCGCGGGTACCCCCTTGGACTGAGGGGCCCCACCTTGTCTTTCATTTAAGGGGCCCTTGGCTGGCCTTGGCTTGTCTCGGTCGGTCTGAGGGCACCTCGGTCGGTTTGAGGGGCCCTTGATCGGCCTGAGGGGCCCTCGGTCGGCATGAGGGGCCCTTGATCGGCCTGAGGGGTCCTCTGTCAACCTGATGTGGCCCTCTGTCGGCATAAGGGACCTTATGTAGGCCTGAGGGGCCCTATGTCGGCATGAAGGGCCCTATGTCGGCATGAATGGCCCTCTGTCGGTCTGAGGGGACCCTGTCGACATGAGGGACCCCCTGTCGACCTGATGGGCCCTCTGTCGACCTGATGGGCCCTCTGCCGACCTGATGGACCCTCTGTCGACCTGATGGGGCCCTCAGTAGGCCTGTGGGGCCCTCGGTCGGGATGAGGGGCCCTTGGTCGGCCTGAGGGACCTCTGTCGGTCTGAGGGACCGTCTATCGGTCTGAGGGGCCCTCTGTCGGCATGAGGGGCCTTCGTAGGCCGGAGGGCCCAATGCGGGCACGAGGGGCCTTCTTGTGGCCTGAGAGGTCTCTTGGCCAGGTTGAGGGGGCCCTTTTCGACCCGACAGGGCCCTCTGTCGGCCTGAGGGAGCCCACAGTCGGTCTGAGGGTGCCCTCTGTAGGCCTGAGTGGTGCCCTCTGTAGGCCTGAGGGGTCCTATATCGGTATGGGGGGCTCTGGTGGCCTGAGGGGCCCTCGACAGCTTGAGGGTGCCCCTTTCGACCCGACGGGACATCTAGCCGCCTAAATGAGCGCCCGACCAGCTTGAGAGGCCTATTTCGACACGACGGGACCCTCTGTCAGCCTGAAGGGGCCCCTCTGTCGGCATGAGGGGATCCTCTGTCGGGCTCTCCACCCATCCCCACCAGCCACCATGCATCCAAGCTTAGCTATGTTGATCACTATATCTCATTATGTCTTAATTATCTGGAGCCCCCGGATGCAGGTACCCACATCAATACACGTGCCCGTGCGCCCCCCCCCCTTCCCCACCCATGCATAGCTATGTCGCTCCATGCAAAGAGGTTGACCAGTTCACCCGTTAACCCGCGAGTTACTGGGGTATATTCCATAACGCGACTTACGGGGGGGGGGGGGCTATTTTTGCCCCCCCTCGGATCTCCGGAACTACTAGACCGATTGTAAAAAATTCAAACGGCATTCGATAGCCCTGGGAAATTTATCGAGGGAAACATAATATTGTTGACCTCGGGGTCGCTGATGACGTCACAGGTCAGGTCAAGTAAAAAATGTTTGACCGTGTCAAAAGGTCTCGATGGATGGAATTGTCGCGCAAAATTGCGATATTAAACGCATAAGCTGTCGATAAATCGGTATGATTCGTGTGTCTGCCACTTCTAAGTACCATTCTAAGCTGTTAATGACCTTGGGTCAGGTCAATGTCATTCGAGGTCACGAGGTCAAACTGCAGATTACGGTCATTAGGCGTTGTAACACATGTTTATGGGTTTGTTTTTGTCTAGAACGCGAAAAATGACCTTAGAACATTGTTTGGTTCCATATAAATAGAAGTAAAAAGCAAAAACGGAAATGCATTTTTTATGCATAGTAAAGTGCATGTTTGCATGTTTGCAATGCATGTTTTTTATGCATAGTGAGAGGTGGTCGATTTTTGTCATTTAAAGGTCATAAGTCAGTCATTTTTAAAGATATCGATTTGAAATTTGGTACACATATTCACCGAATTTGTGTCGATCACATATATTCCGTTTTTTTAATTATTCTGATTTTTGTGTGAAAATTTGGTAAAAACAAATTATTTTTCAAAATTTGGAATTAAAAAAACTAAAAAATCCGAGATAGCAGTTTGATAGCCGGGCTATTGTCAGTAATTTGATTTAAGACAATTCAATTTATCTCTAACATTGTACCTTTGGCAGCGTTTTCCGCAAACTATTAATTTTCAACAAAAGCCGAAGAACATGACGTCACTCTGACGTCATTCGCGGTTGACGTATCATAACCTCATCTTTTTTATTTGGCCGGCATGTGTATAATTGATGTGAAAGAAGGTACTGCAAGCTTGGTGGTGATACTGGCATTGGTTTAGGAGTTATTTCAAAATAACGGGAGGGGGGAATAGCCCCCCCGTAAGTCGCGGGTTAACCGTTACCCCATTTTTTTAAAGGGAAATAATGACCTTTTGATTTTGTTAGCAACAATTTCTTAGGCTATCGTTATGGTTTTAAAATTATTTTATTTAAATTTAAGAATTAAATAAAATTATTCCCAAATTAAAAGTTGTAAGTTTGGAAAAATACAAAACAAGTACCTTGTGTACTTCATGAAGGTCATTGACAAATTCGTCCTTCCCTACCATTGTTTACATCGAGTGCGTGGCATTTTTGGAGGCTCTGTGACGTTTCCGATCAAACTGAGCGCTGCTCGGACACACGCTAGTAGCGCTAGTAGCGCTTTCGTTCTCCATGGCAACCAGGCGTTAGCCAATCAAAAGCCAGAAAGGGAATACGTTCTGGCTTTTCATTGGCTCACGCCTGGTTGCCATGGAGAACGAAAGCGCTACTCGCTACAACTCGCCACAATGGTTAAGTGCGCCGAGAAGCATGACAATGACTGTAAACAAATCGCCGACGCTAAATAGGTCGCCGTCGATGTGCATCGATGAGCTTCCGATTTAATTGCCAGTTTTGTGTTATTGTTTGTTAGTTTTGGGGGGAAAAGTTATTATTTTTCATGATACTATAAAGCATAGTGCCATAAAGCATAAAGCATACAGCCACAGACAAATTATACAATACTCCTAATGTTGAAAACAAATGAATCGATTTGCAAAAATTGAGGGTCGCAACCACTAACTATGCCGCCGTGGATGTGCATCGATGAGCTTCCGATTTTATTGCCACTTTTTCCAATCGCTGTTAGTTTTAGAAGATCGCCGGGCATATAATCACAACGAGTAGAACGCACAATATATTTTCCACTCCATTGCGTAAAAAACAATACGGGAAAAGCCCGCAGTTTGATGAGGACCAAAAGTACTTGCAAGTACCGGTCGTTAAAAGTGTGGAACGCTTATCAACTTTAACTTGAAATATCTTTCGGTAGGAAAGTTTTCATGCAAAATGTGATGAATTTACAATATATTTTGGTCTCGTCTGGCGATTTCAAGTGCTAACTCCATTTTTGTGGAAAAAGGTCATTATTTCCCTTTAAAGGGAAATAATGACCTTTTTCCACTAAAATGGAGTTAGCACTTGAAATCGCCAGACGAGATCAAAATATATTGTAAATTCATCACATTTTGCATGAAAACTTTCCTACCGAAAGATATTTCAAGTTAAAGTTGATAAGCGTTCCACACTTTTAACGACCGGTACTTGCACTATTTCTGACCTTTTGTCAAGTACTTTTGGTCCTCATCAAACTGCGGGCTTTTCCCGTATTGTTTTTTTACGCAATGGAGTGGAAAATATATTGTGCGTTCTGCTTGTTGTGATTATATGCTCGGCGATCTTCTAAAACTAACAGCGATTGGAAAAAGTGGCAATAAAATCGGAAGCTCATCGATGCACATCAACGCGGCATAGTTAGTGGTTGCGACCCTCAATTTTTGAAAATCGATTCATTTGTTTTCAACATTAGGAGTTGTGTATAGTTTGTCTGTGGCTGTATATAACACTGCTTTATTTTATCATGAAAAATAATAATTTTTCCCAAAAAAACTAACGAAGAATAACACAAAACTGGCAATTAAATCAGAAGCTCATCGATGCACATCGACGGCGACCTATTTAGCGTCGGCGATTTGTTTACAAAGTCATTGTCATGCTTCTCGGCGCACTTAACCATCTCGGCGCACTTGGCGAGTTGTTCCTGACTAGTATACCCAAGTCCCGTAGCAGGCTTTGTTAATGACGTCACTGGTGCCATTCTTGTGTAGCATTGCAAAATATATCTGATTTCGAGTTGAAAGCTAATTAAAGACTTATTCAAATTATTGTTTTTAAGTTTGAATTTTCTTGCTAATCATTATTAAAGGTATTTTATCACTGTATTTCATAGTAGTTGACACTTCAGAAACTTGTGACGTAATAATATTGTATCCAATATGCATTTCCCTCACCTTTTGCTATTGTGGCGCAGTGCCGAGTGCTTTGCGAATACTAGCTTGCCTGGGGTTCAATTAATTCCGCTCTTATTTTATTCGAGTTGGTATAGTTTGCATGTTGTTGTTATTCATGACTTATACTGATAGTCAGTCGTGCATCACGGATGCTTCACGGATTGCTTCACGGATCAGAGCGCTGCTCGAACGCACGCTAGTAGCGCTTTCGTTCTCCATGGCAACCAGGCGTGAGCCAATGAAAAGCCAGAACGTATTCCCTTTCTGGCTTTTGATTGGCTGACGCCTGGTTGCCATGGAGAACGAAAGCGCTACTAGCGGGTGTCCGAGCAGCGCTCAGTTTGATCGGAAATGTCACAGAGCCTCCACAAATGCCGCGCACTCGATGTTAACAATGGCAGGGAAGGACGAATTTGTCAATGACCTTCATGAAGTACACAAGGTACTTGTTTTGTATTTTTTCCAAACTTACAACTTTGAATTTGGGAATAATTTTATTTAATTCTTAAATTTAAATAAAATAATTTTAAAAACATAACGGTAACCTAAGAAATTGTTGCTAACAAAATCAAAAGGTCATTATTTCCCTTTAAGGAAGCTCGGAAGCGGATTAATGCCGATCCCCTGAAAGAAGCGCCCTGTTTAAATGTTCATGTGTATAGTGGATATTAACTGGGATAACTGCACTGAACTCTATAACATGGAACACGCATTGGCCGGAAAACTGGTCTAATGCCTGTCGCCATCTTGCCGGTACCAAAAAGGCGGCCGGGCGCGCGGCTGCCTGTGTTACAATATATTGAGCGAACTACTTGTGGTAACGCAATATGACTACCACTACAACGTTCCAAATTGAATGGAGAATGATTCAAGGTGTTGCTTTTTTTTTCGTTAAAAAAATGTGAAACAATATAAACACCTAGAATCATTCTCCTTTCAATTTGGAACGTTGTAGTGGTAGTCATATTGCGCTACCACAAGTAGTTCGCTCAATATATTTTAAAATGTCAGTCGGTGTACTCGCCTCCCCATCCTTTAACACGCGCCCTGGAGGGGGCGAAATCCGCCCCCTCCTGTTTTTTCGAGGATAGCGCAAAAACGGCGGCGCGCAGCGCCGCCGTTTTTTTGCACACCTGTTCAGCAATTAACTTACCACATCATGTAAAATTCTTAACCTCGGGTCATCTCAGGTCAGGTCACCAGACCAGGTCACGTGATGACCTTAACTCCAAAACGTTTGCAGTAGTACCACAGCCACAGTTTTAGGCCGATCGGTTTCAATCTTGCAGGATTTCCTAAGGTCATAGATACCAACAATTTGTTTATCTCGGATTTATAATATCGGTGACCTAAGGTCAGGTCAATCTCGTTGACGCCAGCACTGTTTTGTCAATAACTATCGACATAATGAAGATAGAGAAGAGAAAATGGTACCAATGTGTTTGTCTCGTCGAGACACGTCTCCCAATACGCAACATGACCAACTGGGGTCTTGACCACTTGACCTTGACCTGAGGTCAAATTTCTCAGTTGACCTAACCCGGTCACCATGAATATGATTCGAAGCGCCTTTACGAGACAAACACGATGGCGTAAAACTATTGCTTTGTCTTTATTCGGTTACAAAAAAAAATGCGAAAAACAGTTTTACAAATAAATCACCTTTTTGACATTTGATGACCTCTGAAGCCTAAGCTATTGACCTGAGCTCAAATCTGAGGACACCCATGTCGATTGCATTTTTCAAGGGCTTTCGATTGTTTTTCCGTTTGCTGCTAACTATCATAGTCCCGAGATATTTGGGGGTGTTCGAAGCGAAGTCCTAAAACTTGAAAATCTGACCCTTGATGACCTCTGGTGATCTCAATATTGACCTGAGGAAAACATGAACGAAATACTTTCGAAACAGCTTGTCTCGAGCTATCTAACGTCGTTTTCTGCTTGTCGCTACGTTGCGTGGTTTTCGAGATCATAGGGGGGGGGGGGGGCGAAATCCGCCCCCTCCCATCCAGGGCGTGCAAGTATCAGAGGCCCTCCAGGGTGCGAGGCCCACGGGCGGCTGCGCGCCCGGCCGCCTTTTTGGTACCGGCAAGATGGCGGCCGGCATTAGACAGCCCGGCCGGTAGGGGTGGGTCCACGGCGATTGCTTCCCCGTGGATAACTGGTAATATAGATAATATAGTAATATAGGTGAATGTCACAAAAGCGCAACATATGCAGAAATTCGGGCCAACTAAATACGAATATCATTGCATTCTTAACAAATTCCACGCTTTCACAATTTACTTGAAAACTATAGAAGTCCGATCTGGATGGTAGTGGTACATAAACCTGCCTGCCATCATGCTGATTCAGATAATGCATGGGTTTTGGGTTCACCACCAAGGGTTTTCGAGTCCATCGCTTTTAAACGGTTTGAATTTGCCCTTTATGAAGGAGATTTATCACATTTTGCATATAACAATTCCTACCGAGCGATATTTCAAGTCAATGTTGATAAGCGTTCCACGCCTATAACGACCAGTACTTGCAAGTACTTACCTTACCTACCTTACCTTCATGGTAATCGGGATAGAGAAGGCCACTTGGCCCGGGGATCCGGTTCTCCTCGAGCTTGTGACGGGGTAGGTACAGGCTGGGCTCTTAAGGAAATGGAATGTGAACATGGTGTCGCCCCAGTGTTTGTCCAGTCTGGCCTTGAACTGGTCGACCGATGCAGCCGATACCACCGCAGCTGGGAGCGAGTGCCATTCGTTGATGATCCTGGTGCTGAAGGCATTTCTGCGAACGTGCTTCCTTCCTCAGCTTCCATTGATACCCCTCGTTTGCTCAGACTCGCTTCGCGTCAGAAATACCTCCGATGGCACTGCCGTGCCACTGCCTCCGATGGCACTGCCGTGCCACTGCCTCCGATGGCACTCCGTGGATCAGTTGGTACACAGTAGTGATTCAATCGGTAATCAAAATTTTGGTATACCCAAAAAAAAATACCGATACGAAGTTGGTAATCGGTTGGTCAGGCCAGAATTTTTGCTCATTTATCGGTATCACAGTCCACAATTTCCTCCTTTTTTTGGCAGCAATAGATCGCATAAATAAAACAATTACAACAACTTATGCTCTATATGATACATACATTATAATAGTAGTTTTGCAGTAATACCAAGATTCAAGAACATATGCAATCTGCATTGAACATAATGATGATAATTTGGGCTTAGGGGTGCTGCAATAGGGTGTCCCCCCAAAAAGCACCTTTTCGTCGGTGCAAGCTTGCCAATTGACACGGCATTCTTCTCCAGGCCATTAACAAGTATGCCAAATTTCATTTCGATCCTTTGAGTTTTGGTCCCCCCCCCCTCCCGGGCCTCCGTAAGTTGTTGACCCCTACCCAAAAGGTCAAAAATCAAAGTTGTCGTACAGACCTCCGCGTGTGCTCATTTGAAAGCTCTTGTCGAGTAGAGTAAACTTTAATTCAGTCGAAATGCTCTAAATTCAAGTTTTCGTTCTATGAGACATAAACAGAGCCCACAACCAAGCCTTCAATAGAGCTCTATTGAAGGCTTGAAGGTAAAACAATGCTGCCAAGGCTTCAATACACGTATCAAAATGGGGGCACATTTTTCGTCATTTCAGTCGCCCCACACTCAAAAGCCGACTTTTTTCATATCCAGGGGTATTTTTTGGGGGTTGGGGGCCTCTCCCAGGGGCCTCCAATCCCCCTCTCTTTCTGAAGGTCTGGCTGCGCCCCTGGCTAATTATATAAGTTGTAGTTGTGAATGACTAAGGCTGTTTTAGCCTATACTGGCTCAGACATTATTAAGTTAAGTTTACATTACATTTTTCGATCGGAGACAGAAAGAAAGACTGTAGTTATTCACATGGATGCGAGTGTTCGCCGAGGTAGGCCAAGGCATATCTGGCTGCTTTCGCTTGGAGCGGTTTTATTTCAGATACATAACCATTGGCGCTGCGTCCCATTTTGTGTTTATCGTGGGATATACAATATGCATGTTGCATTCGGTCGATGTCTTTGGTGGCGCGTAGAACGTTTCCCTTTGGATGGACGAGATGTCCTGTCTCGCCGGCGCTCGATCAGCTGTTTGGCTTATAGCTAAACTTTACACATACATACAGTAACATCGTCCGAACTTTCAGC
Organism: Chirona hameri; assembly: GCA_036785665.1. Classification (NCBI taxonomy): domain Eukaryota; kingdom Metazoa; phylum Arthropoda; class Thecostraca; order Balanomorpha; family Balanidae; genus Chirona; species Chirona hameri. The sequence goes on from JAXIVJ010000985.1 coordinate 84,185, forward strand.
ATTGTCAGTCAATTTTGACCGGGTTGCTCCGCAAAAATGACCACCTTCTTTTACATATTGGATAGTTAAGAAATGTGGGATAGTTGTGAAGAGGTATAGCTGGGAGGCAATAGGAGGCTAGGAGGCGGGATGGCCTGGTTTTACTGCGGCCCAGGTGTTTGAATCACGCTGCATTTAGCTCTGAACAGAGCATTCGATCTCATGCAAATCAAATGATTCACTAAATATTGGACTGTGAATTCCAGTTACAAGGTTCCGGGCGTACGATTTACATCAATATTTGGTTATACATTTTCCCCCTTTGAGTGTCTACACAATATCTGTCGAAGCATTTTCTTTTATCTTTACTAGTCCATTGCAAAACAGAATTCGCGCAAGACGGGCTCGATTCTGCCCGGAACCGACGGCGGCTCCAGCTTCTTGTGTGTGGTGTTAACTGGCAGACTTGTCAATGATTCATATTTGTCATGAATCGATTCACAGTGATTCACGGACCATAATGAATGATTCAATCATGATTCAATCACTCAACATTACCATAATGAATGATTCAATCATGATTCAATCACTCAACATTACCATAATGAATGATTCAATCATGATTCAATCACTCAACATTACCATAATGAATGATTCAATCATGATTCAATCATGATTCAATCATGATTCAATCACTCAACATTAACACTGGTGAGTCGATTCACAGTGACTCACGGGCCACGGCTAATATGAGTGGCTCATGAATGATTAATTCACAAAGACTCGCAATGTGGTCCGTGGATAACTATCCATTAAAGTGGTACACCGCTCGAAAGATCAATCCATTGGCTTGCCATTTTATGGAGACCAATTTTGACATACAACCTTCAGGTTGTCCATAGATAATCAATTACTTCACGACAAACATACTTACTCGGTATCAGGGTCAGGTTACCTCAGTTGGTTAACGCATTGTGTTCTGGTGCAGGCGGTCCCGGTTCGAACTTCGAAATCTTCGAATCCCTGTGAAGGCGGCTTTTGATACCGAGTTAACCATTTTGTTACGGAAATATGATTTAACTGATCTGAGCGCTAAATGACAATGTAAGTCAACGCGATCTAAACCCCAAATATTATCAGGATTTAAATGAATTAATTAAATAACGCTAATACAACATACTTAATACTGACTACTGAACCACTACGCTTTGCAACACAAAGAACAGGAAGCAATACAAACAGTATATTGTGTCAATTATCACAGCCTCTTTGCACTTTACAAATTACAGTCCGACCTTTCGGACCTGCAGTAGGACGGGGAGAAAGATCACAAGCATGCATGGATTAGAGCTGAGATTCGAATTAGTCTCCACCGAATCGAATCCAAAACGGCCGAGTTACATCAAGAACCGAATCCACAAAATGGATCGGAATCCCTGCTCTGACATGGTCTCATTTCAGTACAACAAAGAACTAGGAGCCAGGAACAGGAACGAAATGCCGACGATACCTCGATGAACAACGTTGTCAACACAAATTGCACATTGCCCCCTTCCCTTCTGCAGGTTGCACCCCTTTTCATCAATGCCCCCCACCCCACCCCCTTCATAAATTGCACACTTCAGGAATCAGGAATCAGGAGCACTTCACACTTCACGAATCACGTGCACACTTCACGTGCATGAGGGCCTCCAGGATGTCGCTGTGCGCAAGACACAGCGACATCCTGAGAAGGCTTCTTGCCGGCGTCATCATTTTACCCGATATCGAGAAAATACGCTCGCTCGGCCCGGAGCTCGCGACAACGCTCAAATGATATAGAGCAGCCACGCGTAGATGCTGGAAGGGATTGTGCACCCAGAAGGCGATCGGGTCCTCCGTCTCACCCAGCAGCGGCTCATTCAGGTAGGCCTCCAGCTGGGAATCGAGGGCGAGGCTCTCCGTGCTGGGAGTTGGCGGTTGCGGCCGGCGCATGAAGCCGTAGAGACTGCGATCACGAGACACAGGGGCGAGCGTCGGTCAGTGTATGCCAATTTGTGGTCAGGCAAGAAAGCAGGAACACCTGGGGCAAATGACTGCCCGGAGCAAATAACGCGCTTGGCAGTTCTGGGTAGAAACAGGCAGTAGTATGAAGTGGCAAATTCATTCTCTTACCTGTTTTTCCACGTCGGCATGGTGGTGGGTTCGCGAGAGCTGGGCCCAGGGAGCGACGAGGGACCAGCCACCGGTGCCGGGTTGTCTGGGTCCTCCTCGTCCAGGTCGATGACTAGCTGTGCAGAGGCTCCCGCCGCGGGCCCCGCGGCAACTGTTGCCTCCACTGCCGAGGCTGGGCCACGCTCCACCAGAGGTCGGCGTCGGAACCCCTCCTTGAGGTGGCGGTAGCAGATCTGTTTGACCTAGGGCAGGCAGAGATCGAAGTCAACACATGTGAAAATGTTCGAAGATATGAATAATTTAATTGTCACTTCATTCGTTTCTGCTGGATTATTAAAACTGTTAGGGATAAATATCAGGTAATTCTCCAAAGTTGGTGGCTTAACGCCTCACAACGGCGACTTTACGTCTCACAACGGTAATTATCCAATGGTTGCTGCTCAGTAGTCAGTGCTCACCTCAACCGCTCAGTGCTCACCTCAGTCTGCCGCTCCTCGCCCTCGTCAACCTACGGCAGGAGCTTGAGGCGAGGGTCCAGGACCGTTGCTGTTAGGAGAAGCGGGTCCTTCTCTGTCTCCTCAAAACGCCTCGACAGCGATGCCAGGAGGTCGCGTCGGAGCTTCGCAGCCGCTACGGTGAGGGAGGAGTCGGTGAACGCCATCAGACTGGCGTGCAGGCCTTTGATGGTCGGCACCAGCGCGGATGAGGTCACCTCCTTCTCCCCCTGGAGGATATCTGTAGCGGCGGCGAAGGGCGCGAGGATCTAAAAAGAAAAGAAAATGTTTAGTTATAGGGCTTGATTACCGTAGTTTGGGAAGGAGACTATCCCATCAAATTTTCCTGAAGATAAGTGACCACCGTAACATCAGTTCTGAATAGAGGTGGCAATAGACCCGACTTTGACCCGGCAGGGTCCAGATCGCGGCCTGCGTCGAACTCCTCAATAGGGTAAAGGGTTCAATACAAGTCGGGTCCATGCCGGGTCCCAGATGTTGGGTTGGATCTGGTCTGGGCGTGAAAATTTCGTGAGATTGCCACCTCCAGTTATGAAAAGGTCGAATTGTTATGGACGATGGAATTCGAGAAAATGGTTTAAAACAAAGGCGTCAGTGAACTTCAAGTGAAAGAAGAGCTTTTCCCTCGGAATAATAATAATACAAGCTGCATGAAACGCCACCAAGAAACGTAAGAATGCAGACGCAAACGCAAGAAACTCTACAAATCACTTATTTTGAGTGTGTTTGACTTTGAAGGCTCTGACTTTGAAACAAAGTTTTAAACAATCAAACAATGATACTTTCCTGCATTTACTCTCACTCACCATCTCCACATCTGCCAGGAGCTTGCGCTCGCTGCGTAGGGGAGCCTTCCCCGTCAACGTCGGAATGGCCAGCAGCGCTGCCATGACGTCGCTTGGGAGCCGCAGGAACGATGTGATGGCACGAAGTTGGGAGTTCCATCGCGTCACGTTTACCTTGTGGAGCGTGCACCCCTTGCTGGCCAACTCCTGAAATCACACCACAGGTTTGAGAAGAAAGCTACGAATTATTGCTCGTTCCACGCGCTGTAACCCTCGTATAGCGAAAAGCTACGCAGATAGACTGGACAAGAACCATGCGACTCTTCGAAGCTTTGTGAATATCATTGTACCACTCATTGCGACTTCTGGCCAATTGCACAGGTCAAATGAAATCTCGTGACCGTCTTAAACGGCATGGAAGCTAGTCACTTATCGGCCATAAATTGGGCTGAAGAAGCAAAATAATGAATGAAGCAATCAATGTGAATGAAGCAAAATAAATGAAAAATTATATATTAGCGTCACAAAACACCCTGGAAACGACCCAAGGTAAAAAAGGGCACATGGTCATTGCCTAGGTTGACCTTGAAAAGCCATGAATATTATTATCCGAACTTATCTAACGAATCTGATGAACTTATCACATGCAATAGAGACGAGGGTCCAATACATGCATCCTTTAGTGTGATCCCTTACATCATTACATGGTCATTTTGTCTCACTTAAATGTGTTGGCATAGCATACCTCTGCGCCGAGACTAGATTTCTTGACAGCCCCGACAAAGGTATTCATCCTAGTCAGGGCCTTGGAGATGGGACCGTGTGAAGCCGCCTTAATCCCGTCCTTGACGGTGAGCTGGAGGGTGTGGGCCGCACACGACATCCGTTTCGGTCCGGACGACACCTCGGACACCGCCAGTTCGTCCACAAAGTTCAACGGCAGCTCCACGCGCTGCAGGTCGTCCTCATCCTGTGACAATGTTAACACAAAATTGTATAACCCAACCCATGCAATTAGGAGTGCACAATACAGATAAATAATCAGGCTGGATACCGACTACTATTATTTATGTAAACAAATCCCCCCCCCCCCTCCGGTCACCAGCCAGAGTGACAAGTTGGTCTCCCCCTCCCCCCCCCCCCCCCCCCCAGAACAACTGGGCAGTGGAATCCGCCAGTGGCACAGCTTCACAAACAACTTGGCTGACAATCACTGCCAATCTGGTTTTCAGTCTGACGACCCTTGACCCTTTGCCTTTGCCAGTACAAATTTCACTAACAGCATGACCAAGTGCCAGTGTTCATCATAAAACAAGGTAATCGGCAACAGCAAATCCTGGTCAATGAAAAGGCATCAACGACAGTGGGAAAAACAACACACATGATAGGGGGAAAATACCCTGGTCAGAAACGTCAAAGCCGCCCATACTAGCTAAGCATGGACGTGCATTACCAATGCAAGCAGGCACATGTTCAGACAACTTACAGAGGCTTCATCTTCCTCCATGTCCATCTCGTCTTGCTCGACTTGTTCCATGTGGAAGGCTGTGGAGAAGGCTTTGAGCATGTTGCTCGCGCTGTCTGTCACCACTGCCTGGACCCTGCCCTGCAGACGATACTCCTCCACCAGTCTCTGGTAGGCGTCGATGATGTTGGCCCCGTGTGTCGCGTCTCGAAACGCCTAAAACAGAGCATATATCCAGTGAGAACATTGCAAAAAAAAATAAAAAATAGATATACATCTTCAGGGACTCGCCTAACTAGTAACTACTACCCCTCACTACTTGGGTGAGCGGTATCAGGAGCTTGGCCATGCAAAGGCAATCCTTCTCATGGCTCATGCTGATGCCCAATGTGCAGCATATCTTCTTCTTTTTACACAGAAGAGCTGGTGCTAGAGGGCTTAGAGTTAGAGGGTCTATATTTGAGGTGTCACAAAATTTCCCAACCGTCCCGACATCAGGAAAATGTCGGGATTAGGCCAGTGAGTTGACGGAAGCCACCATAGGAAATACATGGGAACATTGGGACTAGGTTGGGACTAACTTGCCAAATCTAGGTGAGGACAGGATCAGGACTAGATATTTTAGGATGTGACATGTAGGCTACATTACCTTAACACAAGAACACCAGCTGAGGTGATTGGAATCAACTCATGTTTGGTTTTGGTCTTAAGAATTAAGATATAAATGCATGATCAGTGGTTCAAACATTTAGTCATTTATACTCAAATATTCATTGAGGAGCCAATCAATATGTGAGGGCCGAGGGGCTAGCTTTTCCAAAAATGAGCTCATGAGTGCATCGTTTTGCCATTCAGCTGAAGTCGAAATCAAGTTTTCCATTATGGAATGTTGTGAACTATGAAATGCTTACTTAAAGCACAGGAGATGGGACTGCAGCGTGTTGGCTGCCAGCAGGTGCATTGTGGCCCCCAGAAAGGACAGCAGGCCCCTGGAGCTCCACAGATCCATGGTAATGGTCACCGTTCTTTCACTGGGCAAGCTGTTCATCATCTCCTTCAGGCGCCCCTTGACCCCAACCGCCTGCTGGACGATTTGGGCCCGCAGCCAAGACCTGCACGGCACTGGATAGCTGAGGGTGAAAATGTGTTCTGAGTCAGTACAAAATATTTATGGAGATGAAACTCATGTGGTAAGGACAAGGAGTATCAGGTGTGTACCAACAGTTTACCCCTTGGTTTTGTAATAAGTACCTACTGTTTCTAAAGCATACCACACAAATGAATCTTCTCAATTAATAACTAACATAAAATAATGTGGAAGGCTCTGTCATTTGCATGAGTTGGTTAACCACAAATGCTGCTTTCAGCTATGATTTAGGCAACAAACTATTTAAATTCCTTACGCAGGATTCAAAGCCTCCAGAAGTTGACGGAACTCAGGAGCCGCCAGTGCTCCCAGCGGTATATATGTAGCGGCCACACACTTGGTGAGAGCAGCAGTGATGCGCTGATGGTCAGGACTATCAACTGACATCTTTTTGGGGATGCGGTTGACAAAGTTGTCCATTGCATCTTTCCCACGCATCAGATCCTTGCGTTGCATGAGATCAGGGTGAGCATTCTGTGAATACAAAGTGAGATGCATGTCATTTCTAACCTCCAGAAGAAAACTTTTAGAGCTACCCATCTAACCTAAATCCTAATAAGTAACAACTCCATTTCCTCCTGACATCATCACTCATTTTGGCAATTTTCTGCCATTTCACAGCATGCTTTTAAATGGTCAAAACTGCACTATGGCCATGGGACTTTAAAAATTATTTAACAGTACCTAACCTAACCCTGTGTGGCCTAACGCTGTGGAGCCTACAGTACTCGGCACAAAAATACTGTTTAAAACATGGCACCTATCAAAGATGGCAGACATAATATCTGGTCTTAGTTTGGTTAGTGGTTACTGCTAACTGTGGTCTACTGGTTATAACGTATAATTAGTAAAATAGCATTAGAGCAACAACAAGGCAGAATATGGCTCTTGCACATTTAAATGTATTCCTAATATAAAATAAATGTACCATACTCATTTTGGGTCTCAATGTATATTGATGTCGGAAGTAGTGGTGCATCACCCGAAGACCACCACCATTTTGCAAAACCATGACTATGGCACACTTCTTGGCGAGACCCACTAACATACTTACGTGCATGTGGCGATTTCTGTTAGAAAGAGTGTGGACAGACATTTTTAGCTTCTTTTTGCAGACGTTGCACTGGAGTATGCGCGTGCCTTGCCGGTCATTGTCGACTTCAGTAAAAAATTGTGCAACTTTTGACACTCTGTCATTGCAAGGCATAACTAAATAAGCATAAAGATTAAGGTACTGGTAAGGATATAATTTGTAGGAAACAGAATAAGCACAAGGATTAAGGTACTGGTAAGGATATAATTTGTAGGAAACAGGACAAGGACAAAGGGCAGGAAAAGGACAAGGAGTAAGGCTAAGGGTAAGGACAAAGGATTAAGGAAAGAAATGCCCAAACCCCACCCGAAACAAAAACAAGACTTGAGGACTTGAGGGTGAGACTGAGAATGTTGTGAACCGAACAGGATATGAAAAGATCCTACCATGCCGAGAGGAAATTAACACGGCAGACCAAATGACGTCATCAGTAATCACATCGATAAATTATCCATACATTTCTTGATATTTGATAACTGATAAGTAATTGCTGCTTATAAATAAAATGCGTAATATTGAAATAAAAAATATACATAAAACATTTTAACTATGCCACACAGCTCTCTTTGCAGTTTGCAGTCATTCAAAACCCTTGTAGAAATTTCAATGACGTCATTGAATGTTGTCATTGAATTATACAAATAGTTAGGTTAGTTGGATAAAAGCAGCAGGCGGCCGTGGGCGAAAGTGGCGCGACGGCAAAAAGGGCACGACGCCAATTACAGGACATTTGCTAAAATGGGAAATAGGTTGTTTATTTTGATTATAAAATTATATTTGTAATATGTATTTTAATTTCAAATTCCAAGTTCCAAAAGCATTAATGACTTTACGTTTCGCTTTTTAAGCGAATAGCACATTTATTTTTATTTTGCATTAGGTATTATTTTATATAAGGTATGATGTGGAATAAAGCGGCGCAGATGCGACAGTGATATTTGGGGCATGCGGAGAGGTCATGCAAATGTTTGTTTATTATTTAGTTTTTGATATGGTAATTGGTATGGCCTAGAAATTAGGAAAAAGTGGGTACCTTTTGAGAATTTGTCATGCGAAGAAGGTGTGCGTGTACTGTGTGGTTTCCGTTTATGAACCAAAGTATGAGTTAGTTACCTTCTCTAAGTACTTAGGTACCTACCCCTAACCCTACCAGTACCAAGGTACCTAGTTAGGGCTGATTGAACAGTGGCTTTGTGCCCACTGGACACAAAGCCTCGCTTTATTCACGCATAGATGAATTACAGGCTACAGCTCAGGACACAGAGCTCATATCATTGGCCATTTGGTGCCTGGTTTGTCCACAGGGCACAGATGAATGATGGGCTGCTGGCATATTTTTTGGACAGTTCGAGTTTATGCTGTTTGACCAAAAAAGAATGATTCTTTGAGCAATGAATGATTCAATCAGCCTATTTTCTCTGTATGAATGATTCAATCAGTGACTCGCAACAGGTTTGCGCATGAGGTGAATCGATTCATGAGTCATTCATTTGAAATAAGAATGATTCAATCAAAAGTAGTCGATTCACATTGAATCGTTGACAAGTCTGTTTACTGGTCATCTTATCTCATCTGTCTCATCTTAGGTCATCTGTGCCTTACAGTCTGCCGCAAAACCAGGTCTTCGTCAGTTGATCAAGGCTTCTTCCTGGCATAGTTTTTCAATAAGTCGGGCAGTCATCACTAAACTGTGGTCCTATCTCATACACTTGTCCTCGTTTTGAGTGCAAGACTCTTCGACGATGAGCCCCCACTTGACGTCTTCTAGTGACGACCCTAGCGGCTCGCTGCACAGCTGACGAAGCCACTGTCGTCCATCAGACAGTCCTCCATGGCTGGTCGCTACTCGGTATTGTGTTTTAACCACTTACACCATTCCTCCAACAATATACGCTCATTCAAATACTGTCCCATTGATGAATCCAACGATCGCGACATAGTAAAAAAGGTTCCAATATTCGTTTAGACGGACGTCCCTAAAAGGGACTGTCCCACCTTTTTGAAAGTTGTCGAATCACACTTAAGTGTATGTCTACATGTCAGGCGAGGTCAGCTGAACATGTTCGTGAACTTTTTTCCCGAAAAAAGTTTATCTAGGAAGATATTCAACTTTTTAGTTTTAAGCGGAAAGTTGGGTTGGTGACGTCATATTTTTTTTTAATAACAGGTAAATCCTTTGTGCTGCCAAATGTATGGCACAATTTTTTTGTCGACATCTATTGCGCAGAAAAGGCGAACTAACCGGGGTCTAGATTGGCTACCACTATCAGCTGGAGTTGTTGCAGCAGTTGGCCGCCAGGGACCGCTAGTAAGCCAGGGTGTTATGACGTCGCAAGCAAATGATGCCACCAAATATTGATTTATTTATTTATGGATAAATAAATAAATATTTAGCGTTAAATATTTAACTGGTACAATTCGCTTGCGACGTCATAACACCCTGGCTCACTAGCGGTCCCTGGCGGCCGACTGCTGCATCAACTCCAGCTGATAGTGCTAGCCTCTAGATTGCGAAGCACCCGGGGATGGAGAAATGAAAGACGAAAATATTCCAAGACTGACCTTAAAACAAGTCGACTATCATTACCAGTTGGAGAAGAAGAAAAAAAAACAGTTGGGTAACGAGAGACGACGCTGTCGGTTTAGAGGCCCTATTCAAATACACATGGGCCTTATTTTTTACAGATCTCAAAATCAAACTTGAATATCTTTTTGATTAGATCATTGTGGTTGTTTTAACTGCTACCATGCTTAATTTCAATGCCAAGCCATCAAAATGGCTATCTCAACTCAAATATGATATTAAGGTGGGATAGTCCATTTAACCCTCGCTCGGGTAGGGGGGGGGGCGGGGGGTGGATGCCACCCCCCTCGGTTTTTCTGAAATAACTCGCGTAGTTTCCAATCGATTTCGATGCAACTTTCAGTACCCTAACTTTTGCAAAAACAAAATCCCGCATACTGGGAAAATTTTGAATTTCTAACCCACATAACCCGTGACCTATGACCTGTTTCTCAAGGTCATATCAGGCGCAACTGGCGTCCCACAGTATCGATGCTTGTAACTTCTGCAGTTTTCGAGTGTTTGTTGTTCAGGAGCATATGCACAAGTGTTTCCAGGCGACAGTTGTGGTTTCCACTGCGATTGTGACCTCGATTGACCTTTTCAGAGGTCAACTGAGGTCATTGACCTCCGATGACTTCCGATTACTTTTTTGGGCTTCTGGCGGTTTCTAGGATATTTTGTGACGCTGATTTCAAATTTGGGATCTATTTTACATAATTATATGTTCCACTGGGGCCATGCGCTTCCACAGGTCAACCGAGGTCACTGACCTCAGATGACCTGAAATTACCTTTTTTGAATTTGGCAGTTTTGAGGACATTTTGTGACGCTGATTACGAATTTGGCATCCATTAAGCATTATGATATGCTCATTCACGATTCTAGCTCGATAAAATTCAATTTATACGCATTTTCAATTTTGATGACATTTGGGTCATTGGCATGACCTCAGAGGTTACCTAATGCCCCAGGACCTTAAAATCGGGTATCAGCGGCTTCCTCTCGTCACAAGCAACACGCTCGTCTTTGCATCGAAGTTCTAGCTCAATTAGGGGCGAAACGCTAAGGGGGGGGGGGGGGTCGTACCCCCCCCCCCCTACCCGAACACGTAGTGATTTTGCCCTACCCGGGCGAGGGTTAACCCTCGCCCGGGTAGGGCAAAATCACTACGGGTTCGGGTGGGGGGGGGGGGGGGGGGGTACGACCCCCTAGCATTTCGCCGCTAATTGAGCTAGAGCTTCGAGTCAAAGACGAGCGTGTTGCTTGTGACGAAAGGAAGCCGCTGATACCCGATTTTAGGGTATTGGGTCATTAGGTGACCTCTGAGGTCATGTCAATGACCCAAAAGTCATCAAAATTGTAAATGCGTATAAATTGCATTTTATCGAGCTATAATCGTGAATGAGCATATCATAATGCTTAATGGGTGCCCAATTCGTAATCAGCGTCACAAAATGTCCTAAAAACTGCCAAATTCCAAAAAGGTCATGTCAGGTCATCTGAGGTTAGTGACCTCGGTTGACCTGTGAAAGCGCATGACCCCAGTGGAACATATAATTATGTAAAATGGATCCCAAATTTGAAATCAACGTCACAAAATGTCCTAGAAACCGCCAGAAGCTTAAAAAGGTGATCTAAGGTCATCGGAGGTCAATGACCTCAGTTGACCTCTGAAAAGGTCAATAGAGGTCACAATCTTAGTGGAAACCACAACTGTCACCTGGAAACACCTGTGCATATGCTCATGAACAACAAACACTCGGAAACTGCACAAGTTACAAGCATCGATACTGCGGGACGCCAGTTGCGCCTGGCATGACCTTGATAAACAGGTCATAGGTCACGGGTCATGCGGGTTAGAAATGCAAAATTTCAGAGTATGTGGCAAATTTGTCAAAAGTAGGGTACTGAAAGTTCAATCGACATCGGTTGGAAACTACGCGAGTTATTCCAGAAAAACCGAGGGGGGTGGCATCCACCCCCTACCCGGGCGAGGGTTAAAGGGAATGTTTCACCTTTCTGAAAGTTGTCAAATATACGCTGGTTGTAGTCGAAAATATGAAGTAAGAGCTGCTGAAAACGATGGTGATATTTTTCTCTCTTGAAAAGTCCTTAACTTTCTACAAACCAGTAAAACGCTTTTTTGGGCGATGACCGAGCGGGCGCGCACTGGTAAAGCTAGAACAGGTTTGAAATATGAAACGGTACGGCAGCACACGTGGTAGTAACACATAGTAATTTTAGTCCTTCATAAAAACCAGTAAGGCGCCGTAGTTGGCGATGAACGAGTGAGCGCGAAGGAAATGTATGGGGGATTTCAACTCGATCGGGCATGGAGTTTCTAAGATACACAAAAGGGTGCGCACGTGCAGAGGCACCCACATTTGACTTGTGGAAAGTGGGGGCTGAGAGTTCTCTAACCACACACCACATTTGGACATAATCGGCTCAGCCGTTCCAGAGGTATAGAATAGAAGTGTGCACGTGCGCACGTGCAAAGCCATCCCACCCCTGACTTGTGGAAAGGCGGCGGCTGATAGATCCCTAACCACACATCAAATTTGAACACAATCGGCTCAGCCGTTTCTGAGATACAGAGTAGGGGTGTGCACGTGCGCACGTGCAGAAGCACCCACCCCTGACTTGTGGGAAACTGGCGGATGAGAGGTCCCTAACCACGCACCAAATTTGAACACAATCGGCTCAGCCGTTCCTGAGATATAGAATAGGGGTGTGGTGCACGTGCGCACGTGCAGTCACCCCACCCCTGAGTTGTGTAAAAGTGGCGGCTGAGGGGTCCCTAACCACACACGAAATTTGCACATAATCTGCCCAGCCGTTGCGGAGTTATTGCGAGAACAAAACTTGTCAACACCCCTCACGCGGCACGCGCCACGCGCAGTGGTAGTCACCCACATGAGTCGGCACTGGTCTCAAACAGGGTCGGTTAGATGGGGCTGCTAAGCAAATAAATCCGCTTGTCAATCGGACGTGCGGTTGCAGAGATATGAGCTTCTCAAAAGCGTAGCCACGGGCCGGGCCGGGTCGGGCCGCTCATAATCAGATTTTTCCCATACACCACGGAAGGACGAGCGAGCGCGTAATTTATTTTAATTATTGCGCGTAATTAAAGCGAGCGTGTTTACAAATCATCCTTCAAACCAGATATAGTGATGGAACATACTGTTCGTCACCATATGTAAGTACATATTTTTTCATTAGGGCCGGATACAGGGAGAGGGCGGCGGGGGCGGCCGCCCCCTCCGCGTCGAAGGCGCGGAAGGGCCTCGTAACCGCGGCGAAGGCGCTGAAATAGGCCAGCTTACGGGGTTTGATATCTGACGCTTGCTGCACTCAGACCAGGAGCAGCCCTCAGGCTAGGTGCCGCCCCTGGTCAGTGGTCAGGTGCTGCCCTTAGGTCATGTGCCGCCCTCATGCCAGGTGCCGCCACCTGCACTGAGATAAAAAGTTACTAGGAGTGGTTAGTTTTGGGCTAGTGTCAAAAATTACGAGGCCTTTACTAACCACCCCTAGTAAAACGTACTATGGTTATTACCACCAGTTTTACTAGGACCTGGTAAAATTTAGCAGCCCGAAACCATGAGCTAGTCAAAGCTTACTAGCCCGGTTACGACGGGGGTAGTACGCTTACCAGCCCGGTTACGAGGGAGTAGTCGCTTACTAGCCCGGTTACGACGGGGGTAGTCACGCTTACTATCCCGGTTACGAGGGGTAGTACGCTTACTAGCCCGGTTACGACGGGGGTAGTCACGCTTACTAGCCCGGTTACGACGGGGTAGTCACGCTTACTACCGCAAATACCAGGGTTCAGCGACGGGTACTAACCCTGGTACTAGGGGTATAGTAAGTGGTACTACCTCTCTTATCAGGGGAATTCCCTTTCTTACCAGCCCACTTACCACATATCCACCAATTACTGCAGCTTTTGCGTCGACTATTTTTCGCCTGAATATCTCAACAACAGGCAATTTTTTCCGGAACGAGATTTATTCGTACAGTAAACCGAGTTGAAACATTTGACATGACAGGTATTACAGCAAACACGCGGCTGATCGCCTGTTCGGGAACGCCCCCGGCCAGGCGATCACCGTGTTTTGCCCCCGAGGGGCAAAACACGGTTTCAGAACCTTTGGGGGTCATGCCCAATTGGCGGCCCTGGATCTGCCCTGTGGTTGCTGTATTGCAACAAGATTTATTCTATAAAAATATGCATGAAATAGGTTTCACATGCATAACAAAATCACATGGGAGCAAACAAAACTCTACCCCAAATTTCCTGGGAAGTTTGTTGACATTGTTCAAGAATAATCGAAGGTTCGGAGATGATGCCTCTGCCTGCATACGTATCTAACTAGAAAATGATACCATAGAAACTGTTCATAATGCAGTTAATACACTACCAACAAAGAGCAGCAAGCATAAAGTGCAACTTAACATGTGAGCCCTCACCCCTCCAACACACGTAGCACGCACTCACGGTGGAACACTTCCGCACTAACGGTGGAACACTTCCGCACTCACGTCACGCAGTCTCTGCAGTTGCGAATCGATATGGCTGCCACTACTAACAAAGCAACAAGCATTAAGTACAATGCAGAGAAACTTAACACTTCACCCCTCCAACACACGTACCGACGCAACACGCACTTACGCCAACGCAGTTTGAATGCACTTGAACGCATGCAGTTTCTGTTTGCAAATCAAGATGGCTGCCGCGTGTGGCGAATTCAGAGGGTAGTTAAAGGCCTGGTATAAGGGCGAGCCCCCTGGTAAGCACTCTAGTAGGCAGCTTGTCGCGCGTGTGCCGAATGCAGGGGGTAGTTCAAGGCCTGGTTCAAGGGCGAGCCCCTGGTAGGCACTCTAGTAGGCAGATTATACTAGGGTCTCTACCATGGGTGAGACCCTGGTACTGAATACTACCAGTAATACCAGGCCTCGAAGGGTGATATCTTGTGTGGTAGAAGGGCTTTACTAGGGGGGCTGGTAAGGCCAATAGTGTCTTTCTCTCAGTATGGTCATGTACCGTCCCCTGCCATAGACGGCGCCCCTCCGGCTAATGACGGCGCTCCTCTGGCCAGTGACGGCGCCCCTCTGGCCAGTGACGGCTCCCCTCTGGCCAGTGACAGCGCCCCACTGGCCAGTGACGGCGCCCCTCCGGCCAGTGACGGCGCCCCTCCGGCTAATGACGGCGCCCCTCTGGCCAGCGACGGCGCCCCTCCAGCCAGTGACAGCGCCCCTCCGGCCAGTGACGGCGCCCCTCCGGCTAATGACGGTGCACCTCTGGCCAGTGACAGCGCCCCTCCGGCCAGTGACAGCGCCCCTCTGGCCAGTGACGGCGCCCCTCTGGCTATTGGTCATTTGCCTTTGACCTGACTTGACCTGACCTTGTATGACCTGACCTTGACCTTATGCGATACTAATAAGGAAATAAGTCACCATGGACATCATTTGAACTGCCTGGATACGGTGAATACACTGGTCCCATTAACACTGGTCCCACTACTTGATGCTTCAATTGATATTGATCTTACGTGACATGCCATAATGTTAAGGTCAGGTCAAACTCAAATAATCCATGAAGTGCTTGCAACGAGTACCATTGTATTCGCTGGCTCACATGTGTTCGAATGATACCCATGTTGGCCTATGTCCTTGCAAAAATCCGGTAAGGTCAAGGTCAGGTCAAGTCAGGTCAAGTCAGGTTAAGGCCGGATGACCTCCATATAACCCGAAGCTATGGTGTCAAACTTATTTTAATCATCCCAAAGGTAATAGGAAACGTTCTAGCTATTCCATCCATTGCTCTGGGCTGTGAAATCATGACCCTATATTTGACTTTGGGACGTCACTGTGACCTGACCTGACATGGAAAGGACACAAAATTGTATGCAGATGTGCCCCAGGTATTTAATTAGGTGTACCCAAAGTTTCACGTCGCTATCCCTACGCGTTCTGATGACCCTACGTCGAAGAACCAGGGGGGGGGGGGGAGAAAAAGACCCCCTCCTGCCCCCCCCCCCCCCCTCCCAGCGGCTCGAAGGATGTCTGTGAGGCCCAGAGGCTGCCGGGTTAACATATACAAATTATGTATGTCTGATGCCATTAGATGGCAGTTTTCTGCCCTGTCACCTGTGGACATGCAAAGGCGGCGGACACCACTCCACCTGTGGACATGCAAAGGCGGCGGACACCACTCCCCCTGTGGACATGCAAAGGCGGCGGACACCACTCCACCTGTGGACATGCAAAGGCGGCGGACACCACTCCGCTCGGTCACAATGATGATGGAGATAAACAACAAGGCCATCGTCTAGACGGGCGTCGGCGATCAATATAGCCCGTTCTCGTGTATGGCCTGAATCGGCAGGGAGTACCGAGTACCGACAGATTGCGGCACGTGGGGTGAATTGAGCCCAGTAACAGTGCCAGCAGCCACCCCCGTCAGATCGGTGTAGGCGGGCCTCTTCACTGGCACACACATCGGATCATACTTTGATTACCGTTGTGATTTGTATTTTGTTGATTTTTGTGAGGAATGCTTTCAAGTGGAATCATGGGCTCCGCCACCGGTGTGGGGAGGGAGGGAGGGAGGGAGGGAGGGAGGGAGGGAGGGAGGGAGGGAGGGAGGGAGGGAGGGAGGGAGGGAGGGAGGGAGGGAGGGAGGGAGGGAGGGAGGGAGGGAGGGAGGGAGGGAGGGAGGGAGGGGACATGTCTCCCTCAACTTCAAAGGGGGGGGGTCAGAGTGTCTTGTCCCCCACCCCCCAACTTTAAGCAAATGACACTGCCCTCAAATTTCAAGCACCTCAAACAGTACACACCTCAAGCACCTTCAACAGTAAGAATACAGTTATCAAGGGAATACAATCAAAATTTTAGCGCCGCAATACACATTCAATTGTATACGGGTTAAAACAAAATTATAAGTTCGCACCGTTTCGCGGCGGATTTGTTTTGTTTATATGTTGCTACTTTTCTTATTCCTATATAATTGGGCCAAATAGGTCGCTTTGTCACCTTTTTTACCGCACTCTTAAACTTTAAAAAAAAAACATTTTTAGAGGTCATAGAGGAAAAAATGCATATCCAGGGCATGAGATTCCAAATTTCCACGTCGCTCCGCGGCGCAATTCCCTTAAGGGTTCCAGGGCTTGGGCCTAATACATATTCGAAGTTGGTATAGCTGGTTCCAAACTGGTGTGGCTGGTTCCAAAGTTGAAATGGCAGACCCCTCAGTTTACTAACTCCAGCTCCTAAAAGTTGGTATGACCCATGCCATACCTGCCATACTGAATTATCCATCCTTGTAACGTGCCCTTTCATCCTTTTTTTTGGCCCTTCCACTTGGGAAAGGGCCCTTTCAACGTTCAGGAAGGGGCCCTTTCGAGGCGCCACCCCTCCCCCCTGGACGACATTCTGGCTACGTGCCTGCGTGGACTGCGTGCAAATTTGGAATCCTATGCCCTGGATATGCATTTTTTCCTCTATGACCTCTATTTTTTTTTGCGTTTAAGAGTTAGTTAAGTCATGCCACTGCACCCTAACAGTAATGCGCATGTATGCGCATGTCATGTCGCATGTCGCATTCATCGCATTCATGCGCATTTCGCTCAGCCTTTTTAGAAACGGAAAGTATGCAACTTAGTCAACACTCAACAAGTCACCTCTCTAGGCAGTGGCGTCGCCATAACATTTTGAATGGGGGGGGGGAGGCAGCCATGGGTTTGGGGGCCAGCCTCATTGGGCTAATGCTAAAATCCTGCGAATCTGGGGGGGGGGGGGGGACTCCGGCTGGAGCGATCCTGGGGGGGGGGGGCCCCCCCGGTGGCGACGCCCCTAGCTCTAGGTACCACTGACACAGCCAGTAGCGGGAGTATCCCAAGGCAAGTTGGCAGTGGCGCACGCAGCGGGGGGGGGGGGGGGGGGGGGGCTCAAAAGGGTCAGCTGACGCCCCGAAATTTCTGAGGGGCTCGCATCAAAAGGACCCGTATTCTGTCCCATAGGTACCTACCTGGCAGGGCCCCGGTCTTGGTCAGGCCCGATCGAGGCAGGGGCCCGGTGCCGACAAAGGCGTGATATGGGGCCCGGTCAGGACGAGGGCCCGGTCACAACAGGGCCCGGTCCTTGCATATTCTTGATACGGGCCCGTTTCTGGTAGGGGCCGGTCTTGGTCAGGCCCGATCGAGGCAGGGGCCCGGTGCTGGCAAAGGCGTGATATGGGGCCCAGTCAGGACGAGGGCCCGGTCACAACAGGTCCCGCTCCTTGACATTTTTTGATACGGGCCCGTTCTAGTTACACAGGCCCGTTCCGGCTAGGTGCCCGGTCTTGATCAGGCCAGATCGAGGCAGGGGCCAATGCTGGCATAGGCGTGATATGGGGCTCGGTCGGGACGAGGGCCCGGTCTTTGTAAATTATTGATAGCACGGGCCCGTTTCTGATAGGGGCCCGGTCTTTGTCAGGCCCTATCGAGGCAGGGGCCCGGTGCTAGCAAAGGCGTGTATCAGAGGCCCGGCCAGGTGTAGAGCCCGGTTCCCACCATATCCCATATATTCATCCCTATATCTCGTTGAGCTCATGAATCCACGCCCCCCCCCCCTCAACTTCAAACCTGTGGCGGAGCCCTTGAGTGGAATATCATGCATATCATCCCTGTTATTTGTGTGAACAGATTTGAAGACATACATAGGCATGAAAACGCCCGAAAATCCTCTATAGTACTTGTTATGAATTTGCAGCTTATTTTAAACACCCATTCTGCCCCCGTTTGCTCCGGTTTGTTTCGCCCCATCTAGGCGCCTTGAGGTCGGTGATGGGTTGAGTTCTTCATGGGCTCTGCTCTCGATAGGCCTAGCCTGCTAGCCAGGTGCCCAAATAGCTCCCTGCCTGCCGTCATGTGGTCTTTCCGCGGCGCCCCGGGCCCCGGTCTGCCTGGTCGGCAGGCGCACCATCACATGTGACGCGGCGCGTCCTTCGGCTGCCGACTGCAGCTCTCGGCCATGGGCGGTGATTGATCTCCAGCAGCACACGGCTGCCCTGTGGTCCACTCACCCGCTAAATATAGACTGCACACCATAAATCGGCCGGACGCGCAATGAAAATACTAATATAAATACGATGCGGGTGCCTGCTAGATGGTAGGTTGCGACACACGCGCCGTGCTCGGTTGTGCTGTGATGTCATGCTGCTGCTGGTAAAGTGAAGGCATTCGGCGGTGGATGTGCGGCGGTAGGCTGCAGCGGCTTCGCTGGGCTGCCGCCGGCATTGATGGGCGATTGAGATCAATCGCTGGACTGTGTTTGTGCTGGTTAGCGGATCACACGGATATTGGATGTGGCCTGAATTCCCGAAGGCCATTTCTCGCTAAATTAGTGGGACATTCCGCAGCAAATGACATCACTCGTGTTTCAATTAGACAGATCTATTATAGTTTTGTGTAATCCACGACCTTCCGGTCGAATTCCTGAACAATGAGTTTGTGGTCGGCTAGGTTCATCGGCATTGCGAACAGCACTCTGCACTTTGGTTTGAGGTCGATATGCTAGCATGTAGACCATGTTTTTGGTCTATTTTGAGCCTGGCGTCCAAGCATGTCAGTTGCTTTGTTTTCGTATGACGTTCTGCATTCCTCCCAAGTGTACCTATCTTATGCTATGACATTTTTTAACCATGAAACTGGGCCACTTGCAACCGCAAGCCTTTCTCTTTTTGGGCCCCACCCTTACAACTATAACGCACTGGGGATCTCCGTGAGATGACAATGCAGCTCTTTTTCGGGGAAGGGTCAATTTTGGTAAGTAGAAGTCTATTTACCAAAATTGACCCTTCCCCGAAAGGGTCAGGGAACAAGTTGGTAAAGGGTAATGCACACTGTATTGGACGAGACATACTCAGCGCCGATCCGGTCTGTTGCTGTATTCACTTAGTACGAGCTGCCTTGAAGTGTTGTGAGCAGGCACGTAGCCAAGGGGAGGGGGCGCCCCCCCCCCCCCCCCCCCCCTCCCCCCCTGGAGGCCAGGTGGACCATTTTCGGCGCGCTGCGCGCGCCGAAAAGGGCCGACGAGGCCGCGCGAAGCGCGGTATCATGGACTCTTTACCACGCGAAGCGTGGTCTTTAGAGAGTTTAGAGCACTTCAGAGGCTCTTTAGGGCCACCTGGACCCTCTGAAAGACCAGAGGGCCCCTTGGACGTACACAAGAGCCCTGTGTATGTCAGAGGGGCCCCTGGCCAGACCGAAAGGGACCCTGAGCGAGTCAAATGGCCCTCTGAACACGCCGAATGGGCCCCTATAAGCCAGCACAGAAGGGCCCCTGGACAGGTCGAGAGGCCCCTGAGCATGTCGGCAGGGCGACAAAGCAGCCAACGCAGTCCCTTGTTAGGTCGTAAGGGCCCCTGAGCAGTCTGGAGGGCCCCTGGACAGACCAGAGGGCCCCTGGTAAGTTCAAAGGGCCCCTGTGCAGGTCAGAGGGGCCCCTGACCAGACCGAAAAGGGCCCCTGGGTGGGTCAGAAGGGCCCTGAACATGACGAATGGACCCCTAGTCAGCACGGAGGGGCCCCAGAGCAGGTCTGAGGGCCCTCGGCAGCATGTCGCAAAGGCGACAAAGCAGCCAGCGTCGCCTGGCTGGTCGCCAGGCGACGCCAGACCCTTTCCAGGTCGGAGGGGCACTGTAGAAGGCTGGAGGGCCCCTGGACAGACCAGAAGGCCCCTGGACAGACCAGAAGGCCCCTGGAAAGATCAGAAGGCCCCTGGAAAGTTCAAAGGGCCCCTGTGCAGATTGGAGGGGCCCCTGACCAGACCGAAAGTGCCCCTGGGCGGGTAAGAAGGCCCCCTGAACATGTCGAATTGGCCCCTAGCCAGCATGAAATTGCCCCAGGGCAGGTCGGAGGGCCCCTTGAGCATGTCGGCAGGGCGACAAAGCAGCCAGCGCAGTCCGACCAGAAGAGTCGCTGGGCAGATCGGAGGGGCTCCTGGGCAAGTCAGATTTCAGAGGGACCCCTGGCTATACCGCAAGGGTCCCTGGGCCGGTCGGAAGGGCTCTTGAACAATAAACATGCCGGGTGAGTTCCTAGCCAGACTGGAGGGGCCCCTGGGCAGGTCGGAGGGGCCCTTAAACATGTCGGCAGGGCGACAAAGCAGCCAGTGCAGTCCCTTGCCAGGTCGGAAGGACCTCTGAAGTCTGAACAGGCCGAATGGGCCCCTTGACACACAAGAGGGCTTCTTGGAAGGTCAGAGGAGTCTGGTCAGACCGGAAGGGCCCAACGCACGTAGAGATCCCAGATGAAGATCCAGAGATCCAGAGGATTTCAAAGAGGATTTACTCCACAAGAAAAATATTAAAATCTGAGCTTTCGGGTATATTGTAACACCCTTCGTCAGCGATTAAGAGGCATTCGGTAACAGGCCATTGCTCGTCTTTAAGACGACCTGTTACTGAATGCCTCTTAATCGCGAGGTCCGCATCATACGCAATGCGACGCATTGATGAGAATGTATACCAAGGGCATAAGACTCAAAATTTTCGCGCCGCTCCACGGCGCAATTTATTTAAGAGTTTCAGGTCTTCAGCTTAACAAACATATTCGAAGTTGGTATAGCTGATTCCAAATTGGTGTCGCTGGTTCCAAAGTTGATATGGCAGTTTGGTAACTCCAGCTCCTAAAAGTTGGTATGGCCCATCCCGGGCATGCCATGTCTGTCATACTGCATTATCCACAGTGTTAAATTGTCATTTCGCAGTTAACTGTGCTGATGAAAAATGTATGGTTTTCAGCAGTCAATGGTGAAAAAATATGCTGACCTGAACACAATGATGATTTATGAGGCAGTTGAACCTAAGTACGAACCTGAGTGCTGCGACCTAAAAATTTGTCAAGCTTATTATATAGAGCTCAAAATTGTACTGCAGCTATGCAGGATGATGATTCCTTAACTGACCCCTACAATGGGGCCAGTATTCTATGCTGACCTGAACACAATGATGATTTATGAGGCAGTTGAACCTAAGTACGAACCTGAGTGCTGCGACCTAAAAATTTGTCAAGCTTATTATATAGAGCTCAAAATTGTACTGCAGCTATGCAGGATGATGATTCCTTAACTGACCCCTACAATGGGGCCAGTATTCATGGCACCGTACAAGTTTCAAACTTTCCGAGAAGTTTTCACTTAGGCCAATTTTGAAACATGGAGCATGGCAAAGCATGGATATTTGCCATAAGCAGGTCCTGTAGATCCTGTATGTAAACTTTTGAATGTAAACTGTCCTAAATTTAAACTTGTGATCAGTATAGGCTCCTAGGTAAACCTCCAATAAGTATGCATATATTCGTCTGGACATTAAATTGCGTTGAAACCAGGCAGTGCTGTGAATTGTGATGTTTTGTCCACACAAATGTGGAGTCTGATATTCTTGTTTAAGGTCACACAGATATTGTTTGTCTTGAAATATTTAATGTATTTAAAGAAAGATATTCCAAAGCAAAATTGATGTTTCATTTAAGAATTATAAGGCCAAGCTGTGTCTAAAAATAATAAGCATGCTTGCAAGTTGAAGCATGTAGACTTGCTGCAGTAGGTAGACTGGAAACTGGCATATTAAGTGGCAAACAAATATTCAGTTTGGTTATGTTATGTCATGTTTGGTTAGCTTAGGTTCGGTTATATTTTTTCCTAGGTATATATTCATTTTCCAGCTATTAGTTGCTTTTTGAGGTGACGACTTAATGGCTATTGCAAGTTTACATTCCAAATCACGCGATAATCATAACGGACGTGCAACCACGAAAGGCCCGAGTGGCACACTGTTGCACTAGCATTTTTTGTCTTGTTTTTTACAATATAATACCTAGAATCTACATTTTAGGGTGCATCAAAATACACTTTTCTTTGATATCGATATGTCTGGGTGCTAAAAGTGTTCCATTGGATGTTATTAGAGCGCGTGTAAAATATTTATGCGATCCGTAGTGATATACAGGTCCAACAAAAAGCTTATAGATGACACTCCAGGGTCCTTTAACCCGGCATTGACTGGGGTGGTGGGCAAAATGCCGCCTGGCGAATATTTGTGATATATCAAAGGTGAATGGAGGCGGCGATCTGAAACTTTCAGTACTTATTCTTACATCAATTTCACACATCTTGAGAAACTTCCGGGGACGGGTCACTTCAGGTCATTGACCTAGGATCATTTGCCTGAGGCCACGTCAACCGAATTTTCATGAACCGGAACCGGAAAGCACGACCCCTTCTGGACAGAGAGGTGCGAGGAGGCGTTTCGAGCCAGGTACCGAGCGGTCGACGCGGTAGCCCGCCCGGACCACAGCGCCGAGGACGTCCGGGCCTACCAGGAGGCAGAGAAGGAGGCCGACCCCGTCATCGACGAGGAAAAGAAGAAACGCCTCATCGACAAGCTCCAGTCCATGAAACCGGACGCCGACATGTGGCGCCTGATCCACAGGCTGGACGGGAAACTTCCGAAACCCAAGCCCAACGAACCGATCTCACGACCACAGAGGGGCCAACTCCCACCAACCCAGCCGGCCACATCAGACCAGGAAAAGGCAGACTTGTTCATACGATAATATGCTAGGGTGTCGACATTGAAGAACGACAAGGAGCGCGACCGTCACTAGGTCCTGTGTCCCGGAAGACAGCCGTACAGCAGTCTTTTGTTGGACCTGTGTCCCGGAAGACAGCCGTACAGCAGTCTTTTGTTGGACCTGTGTCCAGGAAGCCCAAAGAGTAATACAAAGCTGCCAGTGCGACAGCGACAAAACCATCCTCTGCAGCCCCTTCTCCCGAATAGAGCTCAAGTAGGCGATCAACAAGCTGAACCTGGGTACCACCCCTGGTCCAGACGAAACCTGCAATGAGATGCTCCGAAAACTGGGACCTAAGGCGGAGACAGCCGTACTCCACCTCATGAACAGGACGTGGATAGAGTGATAAGGCGGAGACAGCCGTACTCCATCTCATGAACAGGACGTGGAGAGATTGATAAGGCGGAGACAGCCGTACTCCACCTCATGAACAGGACGTGGATAGAGTGATAAGGCGGAGACAGCCGTACTCCACCTCATGAACAGGACGTGGATAGAGTGATAAGGCGGAGACAGCCGTACTCCACCTCATGAACAGGACGTGGAGAGAGTGATAAGGCGGAGACAGCCGTACTCCACCTCATGAACAGGACGTGGATAGAGTGATAAGGCGGAGACAGCCGTACTCCACCTCATGAACAGGACGTGGAGAGAGTGATAAGGCGGAGACAGCCGTACTCCACCTCATGAACAGGACGTGGAGAGAGTGATAAGGCGGAGACAGCCGTACTCCACCTCATGAACAGGACGTGGATAGAGTGATAAGGCGGAGACAGCCGTACTCCACCTCATGAACAGGACGTGGAGAGAGTGATAAGGCGGAGACAGCCGTACTCCACCTCATGAACAGGACGTGGATAGAGTGATAAGGCGGAGACAGCCGTACTCCACCTCGTGAACAGGACGTGGAGAGAGTGGCGGACCCCAGCAGCCTGGCGCACGGCCACCACTATGATCCTGAAGAAGGGCAAGCCCGCAGCTGAACCGGCAAGTTATCGCCCCGTCTCCCTTCTCTCATGCCTGGGCAAACTGGCGGAGCGGCTGGTGCAGAGACGAATGCAGGCGTGGCTTGAAACAAACAAACAAGTTGAACAAATACTAAGCGGGGTTCAGACGAGTCTGCAGCACCGTGGACCAGCTGGTGATGGTCTCCCAATCCATTTTTTTTTTTGGGTGGGGGGGAGGGGAGCGGAGTGGTTCTCGCCCACCCCGTAGTCCAGCCTATAGCTATATGCCGCCGCGGGTGGGGAGGAGAACCACTCCCCTCCGGGGCGGGGAACCGAATGACTATCCATCTTCGATGGCCTGGAGGACGCAGACCGACTGCGATCCGTCCTGGTGCTGGTGGACTTCCGGGCGGCCTACGACCGCGTCTGGCACGACGGCCTGACCGTAAGATGGCGCGCCTCGTCCTTCCGACGTGCATGATCAGATGGACGATGTCCACCCTCCGAGACCGGCGAGCCAGGGTGAAGTGGAACTCCATCCTCTCCAGCAGCCGAAATCTCCCGCAGGGCCTAGCGCAGGGGTCAATCCTGGCCCCGATACTCTGGCTCACATATGTACGTAAATGACGTACCAGGGGGGGGGGGGGGGGGGTCCGAGCCTGCCGTACAGCAGTCCATCTATGCCGACGTCCTCGCCCTCTGGACATCAAACCGCAGACTGAAGGAATGCGGGCGATCCCTCCAGCCGGCGCTGGACGCCCTCTCGACCTGGTGTGCTACGTGGAAAGTCAGCCCGTTAGTACGGAAATGCTCCACGACAACCTTCTTGGCACCACCTGAAGCGCAGTGCTAGCGAGCCATGTACAAACGGAACAAAAATCGTTATTTTAACCCCCAACTTCATCATCTTTGTTGGACCTGTAAATATCAATGAATCTTCGCGAAACTTCACATAAATGCCTTTCACCCACATTCGAACAATAAGCAGACACAGACAGATCGAATTATTCACTTTAAAAAATCCCCTTGTAATTTGATTCACCCTAATCTACATACAAAATTATAATACTACCTACCGAAGCTGATCAGTAATACATTACTTTGACCACTTATTAGGAAAGATTAACCATTACTTTACAGAAAACATGTTGGTTTTAGGATTTATTTCTTACCTGTATTTAGAGATTTGTATTGTGTTGGCAGATATATATATATATATATATATATATATATATATATATATATATATATATATATATATATATATATATATATATATATATATATATATATATATATATATATATATATATATATATATATATATATATATATATATATATTTATATATATATATATATATATATATATATATATATATTTATATATATATATATATATATATATGTATATATATATATATATATATATATATATATATATATATATATATATATATATATATATATATATATATATATATATATATATATATATATATATATATATATATATATATATATATATATATATATATATATATATATATATTTATATTTTTATATTTTTATATATATATATATATATATATATATATATATATATATATATATATATATATATATATATATATATATATATAAGACTCATAAAGGGAAAATAAACATTCAATACTTGGGAGATGAATCAGGCTATCCGATCCTGCATTCAGAATCTGACATTTAACTTCCGTTAACCCGTGAGAAATCCCCGCGTTTACCTGGAAATTTCATCATTAGCCTGAGGCCTGTTCACGGGGTCTGCGGCCGCCGCGGCTCCCGCGGCCAAAATGTGGGGGCTTAATAGTCAGCCAATCACGAAAGAGCAGATCCGAGAGAAGAGACTACTCTCTGCGGCTCCTGCGGTTGCTCGGGAGCAGCCGCAAAAGAACTTCGACATAAATGGCGCGCGTCCGACAAAGGTTGCGCACTGTTTTGTTGATATCGCAGCTCACTGGCGGTTGTTTGACCAAAAATGACAACTCGTAGTGACTCGTAGATATTCATGTAGTTGAGTGGTTTTGAAAAACATTGAAGGTTTTCATGAAATTGCCTATTCGTTGCGAACGCTACATGCGCCATTTATCGGACGCCATCAGCGGCCGCAAAAAGTGTTCAAAGTTGTTCAAATTAAGCTCCGCCTCCTGGCCGCGGGAGCCGCGGCGGCCGCAGACCCCGTGAACAGGCCTCTGGTTAACTTCATCCCAATTTAATTCCAATTTCATCCCAATTTCATCCTGAATCCTGGGCTTCACTTCACCTGATGTGTGTAAATGTGTAGACAATACAATTATAAATTAAGTTTTGAGAAAAAAAAAAAATACAATGTTAAGCAATAATTAGCGATAATTCCTTTCTTTTCTGAGTAATGTTTTATGGTATCCCTGATGAGGCAAAGAAGATTCCTCTTTCTTAGATATTTATATGACTGTACCTTAGTCTTGTGTTGAAAATATGCAAGCCCTAAAAGCAGATTCCTTATTCTTGTATACTGGTATACTCGTATTCCAGAATACTGGTGAGAATTTCAATTGATCAATATGTATTCACTTCACTGATATTTGTATTGTGTTGGCAGAATATAACACAAATAAGCTTAGATTTTTTTACTATAGTTGAGTCATTTCCTACAGTCTAGGATGAAAAATGGTCCCAAGGAAGAAAAATCAGACCTTTTCATTACCTGTGATTTTTCAGGTAATATTCCAAAAAATTACACACTGAATTTATCCATCCTTGTAACCATGTAACCAGACTGGTTATTGATTCAACACTGATTGAATCGAGTGGAATCGTTCAATCAAAATTCTTTGAATCAAACAATAATTGATTCACCACAAGATATTTTGATTCATGAATCGTGATTGAATCGAAACCCGCATCAAATCAAGACTGTTTGAATCCAAAGATTTAACAATTATTAACGATTCAATTACACTGGCAAATTGTGCAAATACATACAGTCCCAGTGGCTACATTCATTTATACTGAAATAGTATTGCTGTAACAATGTTTTAATGATTATATATATGTATGTTTCCATTTGTATTGATTTGATATAAATTAACCACATATATTTAAATGTTGAATCAAACGTGAATCGATTAAAATATTTGTTTTGATTCTTTGAATCGGAAAGAATCAATTCTCAAAATGTATCCGTGAATCCAACAGTGATTGAATCATTCAGATTCCAAAGTGAATCATGATTGAATCGTTCCAAAAAAGTTGAATCAATAACAAGTCTGCATGTAACGTGCCTTTTCATCCGTTTTGTTTGGCCCTTTCAACGCTTGGGTAGGTGGCCTTTTCAACGCTCGGGAAGGGGCCCTTTCGAGGCGCCCCCCCCCCCCCCGGCCGAAATCCTGGCTACGTGCCTGGTTGTGAGCTGCCCGGCCTTGCCCTGGTGTCCTGGTGAACCTAATTACGTCCTCGCCCGCCACCGCGTCTGCGTGGGTCTGCGCGCGCTGGTGCATGCGTGTGTGGGTACGCGCATGCGCGCGCGCGCGCGTGGGTATATGCGTACGTGCGTGTGCGCTCACGCGTGCGTACGTGGGTGCATGCTTGCGTCCGTGCATGCGCGTATACGTGCGTCCGTGCCTGCGTACGTGCATGGTTGCTGGGCTCGTCGGCTGGCTATGGCTGTAGCTCTGGCTGGCTGGTCTGGCGGGTCGGACCTCCGACGTCCGTGTGTGGCTGGCGGGCGGTGGTGGGGGTGTGGGGAGGGGGGGGGGGGGGGGGAAGTCGGCGGCGGCGTTGGGCGGGGGGGGGGGGGGGGGGGCTGGGGGCTGGGACTCGGGCGGTCCGGTGCTCATGGCCCGGCCAGTGGCGCCCCCTGTCCGCCGCGCCGCCGCCGCCGCGCCGCTGATGCTGGCGGAGTGCTGAGCCGTCGGTCGGGCCGCGTGGTGGCGAGTGCTGTGAGGGACATGAGTGACGCGCGCGTGTGAGGCGGCAGCATGTGCGGCGCGGCGCCGGCCCTGTGAGAGGACCCGTGAACGATCGCGAGCGAGAGAGAAACCACGCCAGCCATGTACCAGCCACTGGGACCGCCCGACGCCCTGTCCGGAGGACCGTCCATGGGCGAACACTTCTACGAAGGTAGGCTGGCGTTGCGCCGCTCTCGGCCGACAGGGGCGCTGTTGCCAGGCGCCGCATGTGGCCCGCACGGCCAGCGCGAGCAGCACGGGTGACTTTCGCCGGTCGCACCGACCGTTCATGGGCCGCGGCCGACCCGACCCGGCCCGGTGCGGTCAGCGGCCTGGGGCCGCGCTCTGCAATGGTCTGAGCGGCTGGTCAGCAGCGGCTGGCGGCAGCGGCTGGTCAGCGGACGGCGGCGTCGCGCTGTCGGGCCGGCCGAGCCGCCGCCAGCCGACCGGCTCAAGGTCACCGTCGGGAAAGCGGACCCGGCGACCGGGCCGGCCGGCCAGGAGCAGCCCTGTCCGCTCTCAGGAGCAGCCCCAGGCCACAGCCTGCTTACGCACAGCGTGGCTCGGCGGCGGCGGCGGGGGCAGGCCGCCCGCCAGGCAGTCCGCCAGGCGGCCCGCACTGCTGACGCTGACGCTGTATGACGTCGGGATAGGCATGCGCAGTCTCCGCCGCCTGCCAACGCCATTGATTTAGTGCTATAATTGAGAGCCGAAACGAGCCGCGGTCGGCTGGAAGCCGCCGGTGGCCTTGCGTACCCGTTCTGTCACGTGGTGTGCGCATGACCGCTCTCAGTGTGTCGGCGACCACTCGGTCCCTCTGTTTATGTGTCTCATCTCAGAGTTTGTTGTGGTTGTGTTGTTCTTCCCCACTTTGTTCCTTTCCACCGTCCATGGATGTCGTTATTTATACCATCAGGAATTTAGGTGTTTGTAACCCGGCTCACCTAATCATTTCTTGTTTATCCCCCATTCGCCGTCCATCCATTCATTGGCATCTTTCACGACTTATTTGCATTTCTTTGTTTTCCTGTATCCATTCTTCTCGTTATAAACTTTAGCATTACTGCGCATCACATCTAATTTACTCATATCCCATCCAAGGGCGCCGCCACCTTACGAAAATGTGTGTGTGTGGGGGAGGAGGGGGAGGAGGGGGAGGAGGGGGAGGAGGGGGAGGAGGGGGAGGAGGGGGAGGAGGGGGAGGGAGGGAGGGAGGAGGGAGGGAGGGAGGGAGGGAGGGAGGGAGGGAGGGAGGGAGGGAGGGAGGGAGGGAGGGAGGGAGGGAGGGAGGGAGGGAGGGAGGGAGGGAGGGAGGGAGACCGGAGGCATACTGAAGTCGATTCTTTCCATGCAACGCCCATAGGCGTAATGTTAAAATCCGAAAATGTTTGGGGGACACGTCCCCCCGTCCCCCCCCCCCCCTGTGGCGGAGCCCCTGGTCCTGTCCGTTTCTTCTGCTCAATGCTTTGTATGCCTCTCGTCTCTCGTCGTGTCCGTGTCTGAGTTGTCTGCGTGGATGAGGTCCAGTCGTATCCTACTCCGTGCGGCGTCGTACCGTACCCCGGGCCAGCGACTCAGGAGTAAGGAGTCAGGAGTCGGGACACCACCAGTCGAGCAGCGATGCTGAATCGCCCAACGTCTGTCGTGCTCCGGCATGGCAAATCTGGCAAATCGACCATTGTTTTCGTTGGTGTTATGAGTTCCCGACGGCGACTGAAGCGAGGAGAAAGTTCATGTTTATCTTGTTTTTCTTGGTCGTTACTCGTGAACAGGTGGTTAAAATGGTCCCATTCCTAGAGGCTGATGATGCATGAATCCACGTACAGCGACTGTACACAGGAGAAGAAGATAGTCCTAGAAGGGCCTCATGGAAATTGACCATATGTTTAAACCCATATGTACGCGATCCGCCTCGAGGCATGCATTGCTGATGTACTGTGTGTTGGTCATACATCAATATTAATGTCCTATTGCGAGAACTGGCGTCATCTTTAATTGGAATGTGGGGCTACTTGGTTAATTTGTATGTGTCCGCCATTCTTCTGCCGCGCTGTGCCATCCAGTCAGTGTGTGCCTTTAGTGGTACTTGTCCAGGGGCGGCGGTAGCGGGGGCAGAGGGGTAAAGTGCCCCCCCCCCCATCGAAAGACGTGGGGCAAAATATTGTTTTGCCCCCCCCCCCCACACACACACAAAATGCAGGCGTCGAACGCTCATATTTCGGCAGTCGGATATCGAAAACCATTGTCCGACCACATACCTACGAAGGCTTTTTCCTTTAACCTGTTGAACCAAGCTGAGCTTACCATTTCGCTCTCGGTAACTAGCCGAATATAGTACAATGACATCACAACTTTCTGGTCTTGGCCAATAGGCAGATGTCCCGAACTCCCGAGGAACCAATGGGATCCCCGCGGTTATTTTGTATATCTCGGTCGTTTGACCAATGCGAGGACGGCTTGGGTAGTCACTAGTCAGCCTCTCCTGCATTCTGTACTTTGCAATCGTATTAGAGGTTACCTCTTTCAGTGGCGGATCCAGAGAGGGGGGGGGGGGGGGCATGGGGCAATGCCCCCCACCCCTTTGAACCTCGAAGGGCCCAATAGCCCGAGAGGGCCAATATCCGATCGAAGTGACTCAAAACGAAGTTTACTCAGTTTTCAAACAAGGCGCAAGTAAAGTACTACTTAGTTAAACAACACAGCACAAGGCCTGAGGGGCGTTGTCGGCCTGAGAGGGCCCTCTGGCCAGGGCTCAGCCACGGGGGGGGGGGAGTGTCTCCCATTCTTTAGCCAGGAGAGATTATCCCCCAATTTTCCCTCCCTGACAAACAACTAGAAATCAGTGTTCAGTTGTACTCATTATTTGTTACTTCTCCACTGTGTTGAGAGCTTTCGCTGACGCTCCCCCTCCCCGCTCAACAGCTTTTCCCTGACGTTTCACCCCTCCCCCTCCGCTCAACAACTTTTCGCTAACGCTCCAATCCCCCCCCCCCCCGGGCCAACAACTTTTCGCTAACGCCCCCTGGTCAACAACGGTTTGCCCCCCCCCCCCATCACAAAATACCTTCCGCCGCCACTGCACTTGTCACGTGGGAGTGTTTGGCCGCGCACATCTCTATATGTGTGTTTAACTTCCGCCGCCCCTGGACTTGTCACGTGAGAGTGTTTGGCCGCGCACATCTCTATATGTGTGTTTAACTTCCGCCGCCCCTGGACTTGTCACGTGGGAGTGTTTGGCCGCGCACATCTCTATATGTGTGTTTAACCCGGCATTGGCTGGGGTCTCAGGCGAACGCCATTGGCTGGGTGGGGGAGGGAGGGAGGGAGGGGCGTTTTTCATCCCCCTGGTTATCTTCCGAACCAATAATCGCAGCGATACGCGCAATGCGGCAATCGAAAGCTCTCAATGAGACGCATCCAAAGCGTACACGACATTTTCAAAATAAGGTTCACATGTCAGGTCACGGTCAGGTCAAAGGTAAAAATTGAGATATTTGAGTTTTTGGCCATACTTTCCATCCAAAGCCTGTTGCAAATTGCGACTGTTATCGCACAAAGTGCTCTCAAAGGTATAATGCATATCCCGCATAAGCAAAAGTGAAATTGTAAGCAAAGATAAAGGTCAGGTCACAAAAGGTCACAGGTCTACG
The DNA here is from genome assembly GCA_036785665.1 of Chirona hameri. Taxonomy (NCBI): domain Eukaryota; kingdom Metazoa; phylum Arthropoda; class Thecostraca; order Balanomorpha; family Balanidae; genus Chirona; species Chirona hameri. The sequence continues at coordinate 116,069 of JAXIVJ010000985.1, forward strand.
AAAGCCATGCGACACATGTTGTATGGGTTATTTTACACGTATAATTCGATAGTAGCAGTCATTTTCACAACCGGACACCATACAAGGTCAAGGTCAGGTCACAAAGTCAAAATTTGAAATTGATAAATATAAATAAAAAGGCATGTGCCTAGACCAGTTTTGTCTCAGAAATACAGTACTGGCATTTATTTGTTTTTATCGGGTCACTAAAAGCAAAAAAAAAAACGCAATTTCAAAATATGACTCCATAAGTTACTCATACTTGGGAGCGATAAGTCAGTCAAAAATAAAGATATTGCTTTTAAATTTGGTTTGGGTATTGCCCACATGTAGTTCTCAACATATCTTCCGGTTTTTAATGTTCGAAAATGTTGATTTTGAGGGCATTTTTTCCAAACAATCGTTTTTTTATTTTGTTTTTGGTAAAAAACAAAATGTTCACAAATCCGAGACAGCCATTTTGTAGCCCTTGCCATTTGCTATCTTTTGGCGTTTTTCGATTGCATTTTGCTTCAAATATGGCATTTGTAAGACCTGCTAAAGTTGAGCTGATTTTTGTGTCAAACTCTTGTGCAGTGAGTCACTCGTTATATTTCGAGAGAGAAAAAATCTACGAAATGTCTTCATTTTTGCACAGATGTATGGGATGGGGCACAATTTTGTAAGGTACCAGTTTTTTGGATTAATAAAAACAAGGATAATTTTTCATGTTTTGTTTTATATTATATACAAATGCGAAATGAACTAAAAAATTATTAAAAACTAAAACAATTAAGCTCATGTCCTTGTAGTTGTGACGTCACAACCATAGTGAAAATCAAAAGCGCCGTCACAAATCACGAGTGTCGTGACGTTACAAACAAAATCAAGAAGTTTTGTTTAATATGAAAAGTTAAGAGAGAGTCTTGGGACAGAAGGCGGTCTAAGATGTGTGTGAGAAGTATATCTAAAAATCGAGAAAAATATGCTGAATTTGTTATGCTTAAAACCCACTACCTGTCCCCCACCCCATTGATGCAGAAGGTACCTGTAGTTTCACGTCGATAGCGCTATTAGTTTTTGAGCTATTTCGAAAGTTCGTCAGGGGGGCGAAAACCGCCCCCTCCCCCCAGCCAATGGCGGGTTAACGCATAAGCGAAGAAAAAGCAGACTAAAACTTGTCAAACGATTGCGGAAGCTTCTGAAAAAACAGCCCCTACGTACATACTGGTTATTGATTCAACTTCTTTGGAACGATTCAATCATGATTCATTTCGGAATCTGAATGATTCAATCACCGTTCGATTCACGGACACAATTTTGAGAATTGATTCTTTCCGATTCAAAGAATCAAAACAAATATTTTACTCGATTCACGTTTGATTCAACATCTAAATATAATATATATGTGGTGAATTTATGTCATCCATACAAATTGAAACATACATATATATGATCATTAAAACATTGTTACAACAATACTATTTCAGTATAAATTAATGTAGCCACTGGAACTGCATGTATTTGCACAATTTACCAGTGCACTTGAATCGTTAAGAATCGTAATTATTTTTGATTCAATCAGCCTTGATTTGATGCGGGGTTTGATTCAATCACGATTCATGAATCAAAAAATCTGGTGGTGAATCAATCATTTTTCGATTCAAGGAATTTTTATCGAACGATTCCAATCGATTCAATCAGTGTCGAATCAATAACCAGTCTGCCTACGTATCGAAAGATTCCCAGGACGGCGGTTCCGAAAGCTTCCAGACTGGTTATTGATTCACCTTTTTGGAAGGATTCAATCACGATTCATTTAGGAATATGAATGATTCAGTCACCGTTTGATTCATGGATAACCATTTTGAGAAATGATTCTTTCCGATTCAAAGAATCGATTTTTCTTTTGTCAAATCACGTTTGACTCACCATTTAAATAACATTGCACAGTCTTTTTGATTCAATCAGCCTTGTTTCTATGCTGGTTTTGATTCAATCATGATTCATGAATACACAAATTCGGTGGTGAATCGATTCTTCTTTGATTTAAGGGATTTTGATTGAACAATTCCAATCGATTCAATCAGAGTCGAATCAATAACCAGTCTGAAAGCTTCTAATGTATAAGTGCTTGTCATCAATGGTTTTTCATTGTATGAATTCCGTTAAGTTTCGTCATTCATGTAGTAAGTTTCCGTCGATTTGCCATCGTTATCCGTGCCAGCGGCGGCGGCCACCCCGAGGCGTTCTGTGGGCGGCGGCCACCCCGAGGCGTTCTGTGGGCGGCGGCCACCCCGAGGAGGCGTTCTGTGGGCGGCTGAACAGCAGCAGCAGACGGGCGGCGGCGGTCACCCCGAGGCGTTCTGTGGGCGGCGGCCACCCCGAGGCGTTCTGTGGGCGGCGGACACCGAGGCGTTGTGTGGGCGGCGGCCACCCCGAGGCGTTCTGTGGGCGGCGGCCACCCCGAGGAGGCGTTCTGTGGGCGGCGGCCACCCCGAGGAGGCGTTCTGTGGGCGGCTGAACAGCAGCAGCAGACGGGCGGCGGCGACCACCCCGAGGCGTTCTGTGGGCGGCTGAGCAGCAGCAGACCGGCGGCGGCGCGGCGCCCCCGTGTGTCGGTCGGCGGTACAGGACGTGCGGCGCTGCTGCTGCTGCTGCTGCTGCTGCCCCCTCGGTGGAGGTGAGAAGCGGCTGTCAGCGGCTGGCCTCGGAGACGGCCGCCCTGTTCAGTCAGGTCATGTCTGTGTCGGCTCCGCGGCACGGGTGTCTTCTGATGGACAGGTGCCAGGCGCACTCTCTGGCAGCGCGTTGTCGTTGAAGATGGGTGTAGCTGGACAGAGGCTTTGATCTGGAACTGTTCCCAATTAAGGATTCGATACAGTACAGTGGTCCTCCGGGCAAAGGCGGATCCAGAACGGGTAGTTGGGGGGGTGGGGGGCAAATACCAAAAAAGTAACACAATTATGTAAACTCATCGGATTTTGCTTGCTTATGCATTGATAGCTGATTTAAAACAAACTTTCCTTAGTCAAAATTGCTTATATTGTATTCTATATCAGGAAATGTGTCAATTTTGCGCCGATTTCAGGCGGTTTGGAGGGGGGGGGGGGGCCTTTGCCCCCCCCCCCCCTGGATCCATCCATGCCTCCGGGTTATATTTGGTTCCGTACGGAACGCCCACCGTGTAGATTCCAGATTTGATTCTTCCTCTATTGGCTCTTCTGTTACGTAAGGGAGCATTGTAGCGGAGTATTATATGAACACAGGAAGGCATAGAGCTGGTGTGCTTGTATCACAAATCGACTTGGGAGGAATACCCAAGTCCATGGAATACCATGGTTAATGGTCTCTGGAGCTTCATTCTTTTAGAAGGAAGGGCATCCTCACCTGAACGTAGGTTTTGGATTGAGGAGACAGCCTAAATTATTTCCAAAGTGGAAAAAATGCCATCACTTTTGTCCCTAAGCTACGTGGTTGGTCATTTGACGGTGGAATTCCGGATTCTTCTAGCGCTCGTGGCATTTCGGACCTTGCCGCTTGCCACGCGTCAATTGGAACTGTCCCGGTGTTATTGCCTCCTTCTTTTATCATGCAGTATTGCTTAAACATTTTACTTCAGCCACTTTTCAGCGTTACTCATTATCATGACATTTTTTGCCACATGTTTCTTAGAGCCACACGTTTCTTAGAGCTTTAAGACCCTGGATCCCAAATTAGTTTTTGTAATTACTTGTTGATTCGTTGATCCAGTGTGGAGTTCCGAACTTCTGTAAGTTATACTCGCACATTAGTGGATATTACGAACTTCTGTAAGTTATACTCGCACATTAGTGGATATTACGAACTTCTGTAAGTTATACTCGCACATTAGTGGATATTACGAACTTCTGTAAGTTATACTCGCACATTAGTGGATATTACGAACTTCTGTAAGTTATACTCGCACATTAGTGGATATTACGAACTTCTGTAAGTTATACTCGCACATTAGTGGATATTACGAACTTCTGTAAGTTATACTCGCACATTAGTGGATATTACGAACTTCTGTAAGTTATACTCGCACATTAGTGGATATTACGAACTTCTGTAAGTTATACTCGCACATTAGTGGATATTACGAACTTCTGTAAGTTATAATCGCACATTAGTGGATGTTACGAACTTGTGTAAGTTATAATCGCACATTAGTGGATATTACGAACTTCTGTAAGTTATACTCGCACATTAGTGGATATTACGAACTTCTGTAAGTTATACTCGCACATTAGTGGATATTACGAACTTCTGTAAGTTATACTCGCACATTAGTGGATATTACGAACTTCTGTAAGTTATACTCGCACATTAGTGGATATTACGAACTTCTGTAAGTTATACTCGCACATTAGTGGATATTACGAACTTCTGTAAGTTATACTCGCACATTAGTGGATATTACGAACTTCTGTAAGTTATAATCGCACATTAGTGGATGTTACGAACTTCTGTAAGTTATAATCGCACATTAGTGGATATTACGAACTTCTGTAAGTTATACTCGCACATTAGTGGATATTACGAACTTCTGTAAGTTATACTCGCACATTAGTGGATATTACGAACTTCTGTAAGTTATAATCGCACATTAGTGGATGTTACGAACTTGTGTAAGCTATAATCGCACATTAGTGGATATTACGAACTTCTGTAAGTTATACTCGCACATTAGTGGATATTACGAACTTATGTAAGTTATAATCGCTCATTAGTGGATATTACGAACTTCTGTAAGTTATACTCGCACATTAGTGGATATTACGAACTTCGGTAAGTTATACTCGCACATTAGTGGATATTACGAACTTCTGTAAGTTATACTCGCACATTAGTGGATATTACGAACTTCTGTAAGTTATACTCGCACATTAGTGGATATTACGAACTTCTGTAAGTTATAATCGCACATTAGTGGATATGCCCGTGCCAGCTGATCGGGTGTCGGCCCATTGCACGCGCAGCCCTTGTCAACGGATCCGCCATAAACTGGGGCTGAACAGAATGGATTGTGACACGGTGTTGCGGTCAAGGTCGCGTGTTGGCCTGATCGGATAAATCACGGCTGCAGGGACTCGGTCCCTGCAGCCATTTGCCGGCAATCAGTGTAGTGTCGACTGTCGCGGCTGCAGGGCCACTGGTCGCCGCGGACCTCCGCTGCAACAACGTCACATGTCACGGCATAGTTTTCAGGACGTTGTATGCGGCTTTATGTGTGTTCTTGCTTTGATTCGAATCTTGGGTCCGCGTACGACTGCCGTGCTCCTGAAATGGTTTGTCGGATAGGATGCCTTGCATTGTTCTCATTACGCTGCAATAGGTGAAGTGCTGCCATTGGTCGCTGACGTGCTTATACGCAGAGGTGAAGTGCTGCCATTGGTCGCTGACGTGCTTATACGCAGAGGTGAAGTGCTGCCATTGGTCGCTGTGCTTATACGCGCAGAGGTGAAGTGCTGCCATTGGTCGCTGATGTGCTTATACGCTGCAACGACGATTAGTTCGTGACGCCATTGATTTAAATGGCAGTCTTCTTCATATTCAGCCATTTTTTCTCTCACCGAAATGGGATCATTAGCAACAAATACACATTCCAACCGTTCCCCATGCAAGCCCAATGGATATCATAACTAAGTCCCTTGAATTGTCGCTCATGCCTCATGGCATCTGAAACCTTATAGTAGATGATAGCAAGGTCATTCAAAATTATAGGGCGGTTATGATTATTTTTGGAAACACCAAATTTCTGCAACGATATACTTGTACTAGTTGTAACCCTTCGCATTGTAGGCTGTAGTAAGCCTCACCCTTCGCATTGTAGGCTGTAGTAAGCCTCGCCCTTCGCATTGTAGGCTGTAGTAAGCCTCGCCCTTCGCATTGTAGGCTGTAGTAAGCCTCACCCTTCGCATTGTAGGCTGTAGTAAGCCTCGCCCTTCGCATTGTAGGCTGTAGTAAGCCTCGCCCTTCGCATTGTAGGCTGTAGTAAGCCTCGCCCTTCGCATTGTAGGCTGTAGTAAGCCTCACCCTTCGCATTGTAGGCTCTAGTAAGCCTCACCCTTCGCATTGTAGGCTGTAGTAAGCCTCACCCTTCGCATTGTAGGCTGTAGTAAGCCTCACCCTTCGCATTGTAGGCTGTAGTAAGCCTCACCCTTCGCATTGTAGGCTGTAGTAAGCCTCACCCTTCGCATTGTAGGCTGTAGTAAGCCTCACCCTTCGCATTGTAGGCTGTAGTAAGCCTCACCCTTCGCATTGTAGGCTGTAGTAAGCCTCACCCTTCGCATTGTAGGCTGTAGTAAGCCTCACCCTTCGCATTGTAGGCTGTAGTAAGCCTCACCCTTCGCATTGTAGGCTGTAGTAAGCCTCACCCTTCGCATTGTAGGCTGTAGTAAGCCTCACCCTTCGCATTGTAGGCTGTAGTAAGCCTCACCCTTCGCATTGTAGGCTGTAGTAAGCCTCACCCTTCGCATTGTAGGCTGTAGTAAGCCTCACCCTTCGCATTGTAGGCTGTAGTAAGCCTCACCCTTCGCATTGTAGGCTGTAGTAAGCCTCACCCTTCGCATTGTAGGCTGTAGTAAGCCTCACCCTTCGCATTGTAGGCTGTAGTAAGCCTCACCCTTCGCATTGTAGGCTGTAGTAAGCCTCACCCTTCGCATTGTAGGCTGTAGTAAGCCTCACCCTTCGCATTGTAGGCTGTAGTAAGCCTCGCCCTTCGCATTGTAGGCTGTAGTAAGCCTCGCCCTTCGCATTGTAGGCTGTAGTAAGCCTCACCCTTCGCATTGTAGGCTGTAGTAAGCCTCACCCTTCGCATTGTAGGCTGTAGTAAGCCTCGCCCTTCGCATTGTAGGCTGTAGTAAGCCTCGCCCTTCGCATTGTAGGCTGTAGTAAGCCTCACCCTTCGCATTGTAGGCTGTAGTAAGCCTCGCCCTTCGCATTGTAGGCTGTAGTAAGCCTCGCCCTTCGCATTGTAGGCTGTAGTAAGCCTCACCCTTCGCATTGTAGGCTGTAGTAAGCCTCACCCTTCGCATTGTAGGCTGTAGTAAGCCTCACCCTTCGCATTGTAGGCTGTAGTAAGCCTCACCCTTCGCATTGTAGGCTGTAGTAAGCCTCGCCCTTCGCATTGTAGGCTGTAGTAAGCCTCACCCTTCGCATTGTAGGCTGTAGTAAGCCTCACCCTTCGCATTGTAGGCTGTAGTAAGCCTCGCCCTTCGCATTGTAGGCTGTAGTAAGCCTCACTTGATGTGCGTTTTCTTGCCGTATAGGGAAACGCCTGCACCACGACATTCCAACTTGAGTCGGCGTTTTTCTTCTGTGTCGACTGTCCGAAGCCGGGAAATTCTGGTCCCATATTGGCAGCTTGGTTTCCGGTCTGTTTTCGCCGCTGAGTTGGCGTTGGTATGGCAGACCTTTGCACCGGCCGTTTGCGTTACTTGTGTTGCTAATATGCCAGTCTCCAGCCCACTGCGCTCTCACTGCCCCGTATGGTTATGGACACTGACCACTGGCAGTATGCGCTATTGTCTAGCTTAGCCTCACCTCGGCAGGAATGCATGCATGCCGTGCTGGCTCTGGCCACGGACCGCCGCTATGGATACCAACCGGGCATGTTTTAGGAATATCCGCTGTCGGAAACTTCAATGAGCTGGCATCTGCTGCCATCAGCTGCCATTCGCTGTCATTTGATGTCATTCGCTGTCATACGCTGTCTGATCTGGACCGATGTCTTCTGTCCAACGCTGTCAGGGCTATCTAACCTGAACCGGTGTCCGGTGTTCCCCGTCTAGAGGTACCAAATGCTGCCACCTGCCGGCGCCGGCCGTCCAGCCAACCGGCCGCCGTCGGCGCCGCATTACGCGCCGTATCTGCCCCCTGTTTTGTCGGCCGGCAAAAACGACAGAGTTGTTTTTCTATTGTGCGCGCGCTGACGTCCGATGGTGAATGGTGGCCTTGACTGGGCTGGCCGGGCCGGCAGGGCAGAGTAGTGGCCTGCCTGCCTGCTGACCTCCGGGCCGCCCGCCGCGAGGCCGGCTTTGCGGCTGTGCGGCTGTGCGGCTGTGCGGCGGACTGGATAGGCGACAGACAGGTAATGGGCGGATAGGTCTGCCGGCTGTGACGCTCTCCCAGGTGCACTGTCTGCTGAATGTCTGGCTGTCTGGCGGCTGTCCGACTGAGCAGACAGGACAGGTGCGCTGTCTGCCGGCTGTCGGCCCGGCCGGCGGCCGTGCCGGTCGCGTATCGAGCTGCCGTTTGCCGGTCGATGGCTGGCTGGCTGGCTGGCTGGCGGGCGGCGCGGCCGGACGGTCGTCAGTCTGGCACCCCCCCCCCCCTCTCCCGCCGCCTCCCCTCCGCCCGCCTCCTGCGCCTGCCTCAGTGCCGCCGCGGCAGCCCTGACCTAGAAATGGGACGGCGACTCGGCCGACCGCGACGGCCCTGTCTGTGGCGGCAGGCCGCGCCGCGCCGCCGGGAGCGGGACAGAGAGCACCACCAGGAGGGAGACAGACAGTACCACCAGGAGGGAGACAGACAGTACCACCAGGAGGGAGTACCACCAGGAGGGAGTACCACCAGGAGGAAGGCAGACAGTACCACCAGGAGGGAGGCAGACAGTACCACCAGGAGGGAGGCAGACAGTACCACCAGGAGGGAGGCAGACAGCACCACCAGGAGGGAGGCAGACAGTACCACCAGGAGGGAGACAGACAGTACCACCAGGAGGGAGGCAGACCGTACCACCAGGAGGGAGGCAGACAGTACCACCAGGAGGGAGACGGACAGTACCACCAGGAGGGAGGCAGACAGTACCACCAGGAGGGAGGCAGACAGTACCACCAGGAGGGAGGCAGACAGTACCACCAGGAGGGAGGCAGACAGTACCACCAGGGGGGAGGCAGACGGTACCACCAGGAGGGAGGCAGACAGTACCACCAGGAGGGAGGCAGACAGTACCACCAGGAGGGAGGCAGACCGTACCACCAGGAGGGAAGCAGACAGTACCACCAGGATGGAGGCAGACGGTACCACCAGGAGGGAGGCAGACAGTACCATCAGGAGGGAGGCAGACAGTACCACCAGGGGAGGCAGACGGTACCACCAGGAGGGAGGCAGACAGTACCACCAGGAGGGAGGAAGACAGTACCACCAGGAGGAGGCAGACGGTACCACCAGGAGGGAGGCAGACAGTACCACCAGGAGGGAGGCAGACAGTACCACCAGGAGGGAGGCAGACCGTACCACCAGGAGGGAGGCAGACGGTACCACCAGGATGGAGGCAGACAGTACCACCAGGAGGGAGGAAGACAGTACCACCAGGAGGGAGGCAGACCGTACCACCAGGGGGAGGCAGACGGTACCACCAGGAGGGAGGCAGACAGTACCACCAGGAGGGAGGCAGACAGTACCACCAGGGGGAGGCAGACGGTACCACCAGGAGGGAGGCAGACAGTACCACCAGGAGGGAGGCAGACAGTACCACCAGGGGGAGGCAGACGGTACCACCAGGACGGAGGCAGACAGTACCACCAGGAGGGAGGCAGACAGTACCACCAGGAGGGCGGCAGACGGTACCACCAGGAGGGAGGGAGACGGTACCACCAGGAGGGAGGCAGACAGTACCACCAGGAGGGAGAGAGGCAGACCGTACCACCAGGATGGAGACAGACAGTACCACCAGGAGGGAGGCATACAGTACCACCAGGAGGGAAGCAGACAGTACCACCAGGAGGGAGGCAGACAGTACCACCAGGAGGGAGACAGACAGTACCACCAGGAGGGAGGCAGACCGTACCACCAGGAGGGAGGCAGACAGTACCACCAGGAGGGAGGCAGACAGTACCACCAGGAGGGAGGCAGACATTACCACCAGGAGGGAGGCAGACAGTACCACCAGGAGGGGGGCAGACAGTACCACCAGGAGGGAGGCAGACAGTACCACCAGGAGGGAGGCAGACGGTACCACCAGGAGGGAGGCAGACAGTACCACCAGGAGGGAGGCAGACAGTACCACCAGGAGGGAGGCAGACAGTGCCACCTCCGGAGGCAGACAGTACCACCAGGAGGGAGGCAGACAGCACCACCAGGAGGGAGGCAGACAGTACCACCAGGAGGGAGGCAGACAGTACCACCAGGATGGAGACAGTACCACCAGGAGGGAGGCAGACAGTACCACCAGGATGGAGGCAGACGGTACCACCAGGAGGGAGGCAGACAGTACCACCAGGAGGGAGACAGACAGTACCACCAGGAGGGAGGCAGACAGTACCACCAGGAGGGAGGCAGACAGTACCACCAGGAGGGAGACAGACAGTACCACCAGGAGGGAGGCAGACGGTACCACCAGGAGGGAGGCAGACAGTACCACCAGGAGGGAGGGAGACAGTACCACCAGGAGGGAGGCAGACAGTACCACCAGGAGGGAGGCAGACAGTACCACCAGGATGGAGGCAGACAGTACCACCAGGTGGGAGGCAGACAGTATCACCAGGAGGGAGGCAGACAGTACCACCAGGGGAGGCAGACGGTACCACCAGGAGGGAGAGACAGACCGTACCACCAGGATGGAGACAGACAGTACCACCAGGAGGGAGGCAGACGGTACCACCAGGAAGGAGACAGACAGTACCACCAGGAGTGAGGCAGACAGTACCACCAGGAGTGAGGCAGACAGTACCACCAGGAGGGAGGCAGACAGTACCACCAGGAGGGAGTCAGACAGTACCACCAGGAGGGAGGCAGACAGTACCACCAGGAGGGAGGCAGACGGTACGACCAGGAGGGAGGCAGACAGTACCACCAGGAGGGAGGCAGACAGTACCACCAGGAGGGAGGCAGACAGTACCACCTCCGGAGGCAGACAGTACCACCAGGAGGGAGGCAGACAGTACCACCTCCGGAGGCAGACAGTACCACCAGGAGGGAGGCAGACAGTACCACCAGGATGGAGACAGACAGTACCACCAGGAGGGAGGCAGACAGTACCACCAGGATGGAGGCAGACGGTACCACCAGGAGGGAGGCAGACAGTACCACCAGGGGAGGCAGACGGTACCACCAGTAGAGAAGCAGACAGTACCACCAGGAGGGAGGCAGAAAGGACCACCAGGGGAGGCAGACAGTACCACCAGGAGGGAGGCAGACAGTACCACCAGGAGGGAGGCAGTCAGTACCACCAGGAGGGAGACAGACAGTACCACCAGGGGAGGCAGACGGTACCACCAGTAGGGAGGGAGCAGACAGTACCACCAGGAGGGAGGCCGGCAGGACCACCAGGAGGGAGGAAGACTGTACCACCAGCAGGGAGTACCACCAGGAGGGAGGAAGACAGTACCACCAGGAGGGAGGCAGACAGCACCACCAGGAGGGAGGCAGACAGTACCACCAGGAGGGAGGAAGACAGTACCACCAGGAGGGAGGCAGGCAGGACCACCAGGAGGGAGGGAGACTGCCACCAGTAGGGAGGCAGACAGTACCACCAGGAGGGAGGCAGACAGTACCACCAGGAGGGAGGCAGACAGTACCACCAGGAGGGAGGCAGACAGTACCACCAGGAGGGAGGCAGACAGTACCACCAGGAGGGAGGCAGACGGTACCACCAGGAGGGAGGCAGACAGTACCACCAGGAGGGAGACAGACAGTACCACCAGGAGGGAGGCAGACGGTACCACCAGGAGGGAGGCAGACAGTACCACCAGGAGGGAGGCAGACAGTACCACCAGGAGGGAGGAAGACGGTCTGTCTCTCCCTCCTGGTGGTACCGTCTGCCTCCCCTGGTGGTACTGTCTGCCTCCCTCCTGGTGATACTGCCTCCACCAGGAGGGAGGCAGGCAGGACCACCAGGAGGGAGGGAGACTGCCACCAGTAGGGAGGCAGACAGTACCACCAGGAAAGAGGCAGGTAGGACCACCAGGAGGGAGGCAGACGGTACCACGAGGAGGGAGGCAGACAGTACCACCAGGAGGGAGAGAGGAAGACAGTACCACCAGGAGGGAGGAAGACAGTACCACCAGGAGGGAGGCAGACCGTACCACCAGGAGGGAGGCCGGCAGGACCACCAGGAGGGAGGCAGACAGTACCACCAGGTGGGAGGCAGACAGTACCACCAGGAGGGAGGCAGACTACCACCAGGAGGGAGGCCGCCGGCAGGACCACCAGGAGGGAGGAAGACTGTACCACCAGCAGGGAGTACCACCAGGAGGGAGGCAGACAGTACCACCAGGAGGGAGGCAGACAGTACCACCAGGTGGGAGGCAGACAGTACCACCAGGAGGGAGGCAGACAGTACCACCAGGAGGGAGGCAGACGGTACCACCAGGAGGGAGGCAGACAGTACCACCAGGAGGGAGGCAGACAGTACCACCAGGTGGGAGGCAGACAGTACCACCAGGAGGGAGGCAGACAGTACCACCAGGAGGGAGGCAGACGGTACCACCAGGAGGGAGGCAGACAGTACCACCAGGAGGGAGGCAGACAGTACCACCAGGAGGGAGGCAGACGGTACCACCAGGAGGGAGGCAGACAGTACCACCAGGAGGGAGGAAGACGGTACCACCAGGAGGGAGGCAGACAGTACCACCAGGAGGGAGGCAGACGGTACCACCAGGAGGTAGCCAGACAGTACCACCAGGAGGGAGGCAGACAGTACCACCAGGTGGGAGGCAGACAGTACCACCAGGAGGGAGGCAGACAGTACCACCAGGAGGGAGGCAGACGGTACCACCAGGGGGGAGGCAGACGGTACCACCAGGAAGGAGGCAGACAGTACCACCAGGAGGTAGGCAGACGGTACCACCAGGGGGAGGCAGACAGTACCACCAGGAGGGAGGCAGACGGTACCACCAGGGGGGAGGCAGACAGTACCACCAGGAGGGAGGCAGACAGTACCACCAGGAGGGAGGCAGACAGTACCACCAGGTGGGAGGCAGACAGTACCACCAGGAGGGAGACAGACAGTACCACCAGGAGGGAGGCAGACAGTACCACCAGGGGGGAGACAGACAGTACCACCAGGGGGGAGACAGACAGTACCACCAGGTGGGAGGCAGGCAGTACCACCAGGAGGGAGGCAGACAGTACCACCAGGTGGGAGGCAGACAGTACCACCAGGAGGGAGACAGACAGTACCACCAGGAGGGAGGCAGACAGTACCACCAGGAGGGAGGCAGACAGTACCACCAGGAGGGAGGCAGACCGTACCACCAGGGGGGAGGCAGACAGTACCACCAGGAGGGAGGCAGACAGTACCACCAGGGGGAGGAAGGCAGGACCACCAGGAGGGAGGCAGACGGTACCACCAGGAGGGAGGAAGACAGTACCACCAGGAGGGAGGGAGGCAGACAGTACCACCAGGAGGGAGGCAGACAGTACCACCAGGAGGGAGACAGACAGTACCACCAGGGGAGGGAGGCAGACCGTACCACCAGGAGGGAGGCAGACAGTACCACCAGGAGGGAAGCAGACAGTACCACCAGGAGGGAGAAAGGCAGGCCCACCAGGAGGGAGGCAGACGGTACCACGAGGAGGGAGGCAGACAGTACCACCAGGAGGGAGAAAGGCAGGACCACCAGGAGGGAGGCAGACGGTACCACGAGGAGGGAGGCAGACAGTACCACCAGGAGGGAGAGAGGAAGACAGTACCACCAGGAGGGAGGAAGACAGTATCACCAGGAGGGAGGCAGACAGTACCACCAGGAGGGAGGCAGACAGTACCACCAGGGGGAGACAGACAGTACCACCAGGAGGGAAGCAGACAGTACCACCAGGAGGGAGAAAGGCAGGCCCACCAGGAAGGAGGCAGACGGTACCACGAGGAGGGAGGCAGACAGTACCACCAGGAGGGAGAAAGGCAGGACCACCAGGAGGGAGGCAGACGGTACCACCAGGTGGGAGGCAGACGGTACCACCAGGCAGACAGTACCACCAGGAGGGAGGCAGACAGTACCGCCAGGATGGAGGCAGACAGTACCACCAGGAGGGAGGCAGACAGTACCACCAGGAGGGAGGCAGACAGTACCACCAGGAGGGAGGAAGAAAGGACCACCAGGAGGGAGGCAGACAGTACCACCAGGAGGGAGGAAGACGGTGCCACCAGGAGGGAGGCGGACCGTACCACCAGGATGAGGCAGAAAGGACCACCAGGATGGAGGCAGACAGTACCACCAGGAGGGAGGAAGAAAGGACCACCAGGAGGGAGGCAGACAGTACCACCAGGAGGGAGGGTGACAGCCGCCACATCTTACTTAGTGTCCATGGTGCGCTGGATAAAGGCGACTGAAATGGGAAAACCTGACAGGTGTTAACAAACTTGTGATCTTGTGTCATTAAAAATATGCGTAGATTGTGGTAGCGAGAGCCTTTTAGTTCCGCGCAGGTTTGAGGGATTTCGGTACAAATCCTGTCTTAATGGTGTTTTTTGATGAGCGGCTGTGACAAGTTTGTGTGGTTGTGTTAACATCTGTGTATTGCTCTCAGTAGTGGTCTCAGTACAGGTACAGAGAGGCAGGTCCACTGATGCTGCCCTAACATCTGTCTATTGCTCTCAGTAGTGGTCTCAGTACAGGTACAGAGAGGCAGGTCCACTGATGCTGCCCTAACATCTGTCTATTGCTCTCAGTAGTGGTCTCAGTACAGGTACAGAGAGGCAGGTCCACTGATGCTGCCCTAACATCTGTCTATTGCTCTCAGTAGTGGTCTCAGTACAGGTACAGAGAGGCAGGTCCACTGATGCTGCCCTAACATCTGTCTATTGCTCTCAGTAGTGGTCTCAGTACAGGTACAGAGAGGCAGGTCCACTGATGCTGCCCTAACATCTGTCTATTGCTCTCAGTAGTGGTCTCAGTACAGGTACAGAGAGGCAGGTCCACTGATGCTGCCCTAACATCTGTGTATTGCTCTCAGTAGTGGTCTCAGTACAGGTACAGAGAGGCAGGTCCACTGATGCTGCCCTAACATCTGTCTATTGCTCTCAGTAGTGGTCTCAGTACAGGTACAGAGAGGCAGGTCCACTGATGCTGCCCTAACATCTGTCTATTGCTCTCAGTAGTGGTCTCAGTACAGGTACAGAGAGGCAGGTCCACTGATGCTGCCCTAACATCTGTCTATTGCTCTCAGTAGTGGTCTCAGTACAGGTACAGAGAGGCAGGTCCACTGATGCTGCCCTAACATCTGTCTATTGCTCTCAGTAGTGGTCTCAGTACAGGTACAGAGAGGCAGGTCCACTGATGCTGCCCTAACATCTGTGTATTGCTCTCAGTAGTGGTCTCAGTACAGGTACAGAGAGGCAGGTCCACTGATGCTGCCCTAACATCTGTCTATTGCTCTCAGTAGTGGTCTCAGTACAGGTACAGAGAGGCAGGTCCACTGATGCTGCCCTAACATCTGTCTATTGCTCTCAGTAGTGGTCTCAGTACAGGTACAGAGAGGCAGGTCCACTGATGCTGCCCTAACATCTGTCTATTGCTCTCAGTAGTGGTCTCAGTACAGGTACAGAGAGGCAGGTCCACTGATGCTGCCCTAACATCTGTCTATTGCTCTCAGTAGTGGTCTCAGTACAGGTACAGAGAGGCAGGTCCACTGATGCTGCCCTAACATCTGTCTATTGCTCTCAGTAGTGGTCTCAGTACAGGTACAGAGAGGCAGGTCCACTGATGCTGCCCTAACATCTGTCTATTGCTCTCAGTAGTGGTCTCAGTACAGGTACAGAGAGGCAGGTCCACTGATGCTGCCCTAACATCTGTCTATTGCTCTCAGTAGTGGTCTCAGTACAGGTACAGAGAGGCAGGTCCACTGATGCTGCCCTAACATCTGTCTATTGCTCTCAGTAGTGGTCTCAGTACAGGTACAGAGAGGCAGGTCCACTGATGCTGCCCTAACATCTGTCTATTGCTCTCAGTAGTGGTCTCAGTACAGGTACAGAGAGGCAGGTCCACTGATGCTGCCCTAACATCTGTCTATTGCTCTCAGTAGTGGTCTCAGTACAGGTACAGAGAGGCAGGTCCACTGATGCTGCCCTAACATCTGTCTATTGCTCTCAGTAGTGGTCTCAGTACAGGTACAGAGAGGCAGGTCCACTGATGCTGCCCTAACATCTGTCTATTGCTCTCAGTAGTGGTCTCAGTACAGGTACAGAGAGGCAGGTCCACTGATGCTGCCCTAACATCTGTCTATTGCTCTCAGTAGTGGTCTCAGTACAGGTACAGAGAGGCAGGTCCACTGATGCTGCCCTAACATCTGTCTATTGCTCTCAGTAGTGGTCTCAGTACAGGTACAGAGAGGCAGGTCCACTGATGCTGCCCTAACATCTGTCTATTGCTCTCAGTAGTGGTCTCAGTACAGGTACAGAGAGGCAGGTCCACTGATGCTGCCCTAACATCTGTCTATTGCTCTCAGTAGTGGTCTCAGTACAGGTACAGAGAGGCAGGTCCACTGATGCTGCCCTAACATCTGTCTATTGCTCTCAGTAGTGGTCTCAGTACAGGTACAGAGAGGCAGGTCCACTGATGCTGCCCTAACATCTGTCTATTGCTCTCAGTAGTGGTCTCAGTACAGGTACAGAGAGGCAGGTCCACTGATGCTGCCCTAACATCTGTCTATTGCTCTCAGTAGTGGTCTCAGTACAGGTACAGAGAGGCAGGTCCACTGATGCTGCCCTAACATCTGTCTATTGCTCTCAGTAGTGGTCTCAGTACAGGTACAGAGAGGCAGGTCCACTGATGCTGCCCTAACATCTGTCTATTGCTCTCAGTAGTGGTCTCAGTACAGGTACAGAGAGGCAGGTCCACTGATGCTGCCCTAACATCTGTCTATTGCTCTCAGTAGTGGTCTCAGTACAGGTACAGAGAGGCAGGTCCACTGATGCTGCCCTAACATCTGTCTATTGCTCTCAGTAGTGGTCTCAGTACAGGTACAGAGAGGCAGGTCCACTGATGCTGCCCTAACATCTGTCTATTGCTCTCAGTAGTGGTCTCAGTACAGGTACAGAGAGGCAGGTCCACTGATGCTGCCCTAACATCTGTCTATTGCTCTCAGTAGTGGTCTCAGTACAGGTACAGAGAGGCAGGTCCACTGATGCTGCCCTAACATCTGTCTATTGCTCTCAGTAGTGGTCTCAGTACAGGTACAGAGAGGCAGGTCCACTGATGCTGCCCTAACATCTGTCTATTGCTCTCAGTAGTGGTCTCAGTACAGGTACAGAGAGGCAGGTCCACTGATGCTGCCCTAACATCTGTCTATTGCTCTCAGTAGTGGTCTCAGTACAGGTACAGAGAGGCAGGTCCACTGATGCTGCCCTAACATCTGTCTATTGCTCTCAGTAGTGGTCTCAGTACAGGTACAGAGAGGCAGGTCCACTGATGCTGCCCTAACATCTGTCTATTGCTCTCAGTAGTGGTCTCAGTACAGGTACAGAGAGGCAGGTCCACTGATGCTGCCCTAACATCTGTCTATTGCTCTCAGTAGTGGTCTCAGTACAGGTACAGAGAGGCAGGTCCACTGATGCTGCCCTAACATCTGTCTATTGCTCTCAGTAGTGGTCTCAGTACAGGTACAGAGAGGCAGGTCCACTGATGCTGCCCTAACATCTGTCTATTGCTCTCAGTAGTGGTCTCAGTACAGGTACAGAGAGGCAGGTCCACTGATGCTGCCCTAACATCTGTCTATTGCTCTCAGTAGTGGTCTCAGTACAGGTACAGAGAGGCAGGTCCACTGATGCTGCCCTAACATCTGTCTATTGCTCTCAGTAGTGGTCTCAGTACAGGTACTGAGAGGCAGGTCCACTGATGCTGCCCTAACATCTGTCTATTGCTCTCAGTAGTGGTCTCAGTACAGGTACAGAGAGGCAGGTCCACTGATGCTGCCCTAACATCTGTCTATTGCTCTCAGTAGTGGTCTCAGTACAGGTACAGAGAGGCAGGTCCACTGATGCTGCCCTAACATCTGTCTATTGCTCTCAGTAGTGGTCTCAGTACAGGTACAGAGAGGCAGGTCCACTGATGCTGCCCTGCTGCATGCACAGCACAGCAGTCGGGCAGGCCAGCTGGCTTTGTGTTGTTTGCCGGCGAGCTGCGTGGACGGGAGAGGCAGCGAAGGCGGCTCTGGCCGTGTGGAGCCAGCCCTGGCTGGGCACAGGGGCCACGGTGGTGCCGGTCGGACCGGGCCGGGCCGCTGCGCTGCCCAGCTCTGCCGTCCTGCCAGCCGGCGCGGTGCGGCCTCGTCCTGTCATGCCCGCTCCAGAGCTTCAGGGTACTTATATAATGAGTAGGTTCAAGTTTGGGCGACTGCCATGACTACGTCACGTCTTGTTCAAACTAGAATAAACTAACTATGTTACCATATAACTATTTCTGGTATGCTTTTTGGAATAGTTCTCATTTTCTTCTAGAACTTTAACTATATGGTAGGATATGGTAATCACATCGGAAAATATCTGAATAGAAAACGAAATATATTTAATACAATTGTGTGTGTATTCGAATGAAAATAATATTTAAAGTTCATCGGTACATCAATTTTATTGGAAAAATGCCTATAAACACCATGTTAACGATATATCACAATTAGTCTAACAGAGTTTGCATTCAGGCCGGAAATTTCGAAGCACCAGGCCGCCGCCGGGCCGGCCGGCCAGCCAGCCCCGCGGCGGTACAGTCTCTGGCAAGGCGTCGCAGCGGTTCTCACCAACTTGCGGCCGTCGCGGCGGCGGCGGTGTACAGCCCCTGACAGCGGACCCCCGCTCCGGCGCGCCGTGTGGGCGGAACATGCCTCCACTCGACCGAGAATTGTGAACGATTGGAATGTTTTAGGTAAAATCGGAGGCCATTCCAGGAATCTTGAAGAAACGAGCTTCCCATTGCGCATAAATACTTGTATCCATCTCTCTTAGATAACAAATTAAGGGGGGGGGGGGTAACTTCAAGCCTCTTTGCATTGCA
>JAXIVJ010000985.1:140000-161680 GCA_036785665.1 Chirona hameri
GTTGTTCAGTGGTTGTCGATAGAAAAAACAGCCACAGGCCCAACACCAGTCACTGTTGCTGTCATCGTCGTAGGACGCCTTCATTCCAGCACCGGCACCTACTCACACACCGACGTCTGACACACGCAGACAAGCACAAGGCAGAACGCTCGATCAAATACGACCCACAGCGCACGCCGCTTGCAACACGTCCGAGTTCATTGGTATTCGTATTCGTAAGAACATCCATTCGTGAGGTGAGGACGATGAAGTACTGTGGTGCACGCTTTGTATTTGGGAAAAATGTGTGCCTTGTGACTCAGAAATTAATTTGTATTTCTTCGCGAATGAATCTGGATGTTTCTGAACCTTCATCCAAAAAAGGCCATGGTTAAAAAATATTCAGCACTTGGCGTGACAACATTATGTAGGAGTGCAGGCATAACGTTCAGCATCACAACCTTGGACCTTCGCTATTGTTGTTGCCTGAATGTTACACCTGTGATGAGTTATGGCGAGGCGGTGCACGGGCGGCCAGTCTATGGCTGGTCCGAGGTCGGTCCGTGGCGGGCGGCCAGTCTATGGCTGGTCCGAGGTCGGTCCGTGGCGGGCCGCCAGTCTATGGCTGGTCCGAGGTCGGTCCGTGGCGGGCCGCCAGTCTATGGCTGGTCCGAGGTCGGTCCGTGGCGGGCCGCCAGTCTATGGCTGGTCCGAGGTCGGTCCGTGGCGGGCCGCCAGTCTATGGCTGGTCCGAGGTCGGTCCGTGGCGGGCCGCCAGTCTATGGCTGGTCCGAGGTCGGTCCGTGGCGGGCCGCCAGTCTATGGCTGGTCCGAGGTCGGTCCGTGGCGGGCCGCCAGTCTATGGCTGGTCCGAGGTCGGTCCGTGGCGGGCCGCCAGTCTATGGCTGGTCCGAGGTCGGTCCGTGGCGGGCCGCCAGTCTATGGCTGGTCCGAGGTCGGTCCGTGGCGGGCCGCCAGTCTATGGCTGGTCCGAGGTCGGTCCGTGGCGGGCCGCCAGTCTATGGCTGGTCCGAGGTCGGTCCGTGGCGGGCCGCCAGTCTATGGCTGGTCCGAGGTCGGTCCGTGGCGGGCCGCCAGTCTATGGCTGGTCCGAGGTCGGTCCGTGGCGGGCCGCCAGTCTATGGCTGGTCCGAGGTCGGTCCGTGGCGGGCCGCCAGTCTATGGCTGGTCCGAGGCGGTGCGCGGCCGGCCAGTCTATGGCTCGTCCGAGGCGGTGCGCGGGCCGGCGGCCAGTCTATGGCTGGTCCGAGGCGGTGCGCGGGCGGCCAGTCCATGGCTGGTCCGAGGCGGTGCGCGGGCGGCCAGTCTATGGCTGGTCCGAGGTCGGTCCGTGGCGGGCGGCCAGTCTATGGCTGGTCCGAGGCGGTGCGCGGGCGGCCAGTCTATGGCTGGTCCGAGGCGGTGCGCGGGCGGCCAGTCCATGGCTGGTCCGAGGTCGGTCCGTGGCGGGCCGCCAGTCTATGGCTGGTCCGAGGTCGGTCCGTGGCGGGCCGCCAGTCTATGGCTGGTCCGAGGCGGTGCGCGGGCCGCCAGTCTATGGCTCGTCCGAGGCGGTGCGCGGGCCGCCAGTCTATGGCTAGTCCGAGGCGGTGCGCGGCCGGCCAGTCTATGGCTCGTCCGAGGCGGTGCGCGGGCCGGCAGCCAGTCTATGGCTGGTCCGAGGCGGTGCGCGGGCGGCCAGTCTATGGCTGGTCCGAGGTCGGTCCGTGGCGGGCGGCCAGTCTATGGCTGGTCCGAGGCGGTGCGCGGGCGGCCAGTCTATGGCTAGTCCGAGGCGGTGCACGGGCGGCCAGTCTATGGCTGGTCCGAGGCGGTGCGCGGGCGGCCAGTCTATGGCTGGTCCGAGGCGGTGCGCGGGGGTCCGAGGCGGTGCGCGGACGGCCAGTCTATGGCTGGTCCGAGGCGGTGCGCGGGCGGCCAGTCTAGGGCCTGTCCGAGGTCGGTCCGTGGCGGGCCGCCAGTCTATGGCTGGTCCGAGGCGGTGCGCGGGCCGCCAGTCTATGGCTGGTCCGAGGTCGGTCCGTGGCGGGCCGCCAGTCTATGGCTGGTCCGAGGCGGTGCGCGGGCGGCCAGTCTATGGCTCGTCCGAGGCGGTGCGCGGGCCGCCAGTCTATGGCTAGTCCGAGGCGGTGCGCGGGCGGCCAGTCTATGGCTCGTCCGAGGCGGTGCGCGGGCCGGCGGCCAGTCTATGGCTGGTCCGAGGCGGTGCACGGGCGGCCAGTCTATGGCTGGTCCGAGGCGGTGCGCGGGCGGCCAGTCTAGGGCTGGTCCGAGGCGGTGCGTGGGCGGCCAGGGCTGGTCCGAGGCGGTGCGCGGGGTCCGAGGCGGTGCGCGGACGGCCAGTCTATGGCTGGTCCGAGGCGGTGCACGGGCGGCCAGTCTATGGCTGGTCCGAGGCGGTGCGCGGGCGGCCAGTCTATGGCTGGTCCGAGGCGGTGCGCGGGGTCCGTGGCGGTGCGCGGGCGGCCAGTCTATGGCTGGTCCGAGGCGGTGCGCGGGCGGCCAGTCTATGGCTGGTCCGAGGCGGTGCACGGGCGGCCAGTCTATGGCTGGTCCGAGGCGGTGCGCGGACGGCCAGTCTATGGCTGGTCCGAGGCGGTGCACGGGCGGCCAGTCTATGGCTGGTCCGAGGCGGTGCACGGGCGGCCAGTCTATGGCTGGTCCGAGGCGGTGCGCGGGCGGCCAGTCTATGGCTGGTCCGAGGCGGTGCGCGGGGTCCGTGGCGGTGCGCGGGCGGCCAGTCTATGGCTGGTCCGAGGCGGTGCGCGGGCGGCCAGTCTATGGCTGGTCCGAGGCGGTGCACGGGCGGCCAGTCTATGGCTGGTCCGAGGCGGTGCGCGGACGGCCAGTCTATGGCTGGTCCGAGGCGGTGCACGGGCGGCCAGTCTATGGCTGGTCCGAGGCGGTGCGCGGGCGGCCAGTCTATGGCTGGTCCGAGGCGGTGCGCGGGGTCCGAGGCGGTGCGCGGGCGGCCAGTCTATGGCTGGTCCGAGGCGGTGCACGGGCGGCCAGTCTATGGCTGGTCCGAGGCGGTGCGCGGGGTCCGAGGCGGTGCGCGGGCGGCCAGTCTATGGCTGGTCCGAGGCGGTGCGCGGGGTCCGAGGCGGTGCGCGGGCGGCCAGTCTATGGCTGGTCCGAGGCGGTGCACGGGCGGCCAGTCTATGGCCGGTCCGAGGCGGTGCGCGGGGTCCGAGGCGGTGCGCGGGGTCCGAGGCGGTGCGCGGGGTCCGAGGCGGTGCGCGGGAGGCCAGTCTATGGCTGGTCCGTGGTCCGTCGGCTGGCTGGCCGCCAAGACAGCGCCAAAACAGGCTGCCGTGTGCCGCTCTGTCTGGGTCTATCGATAGGGCGGCGGCGTGGCGGTGGCTGGTCTGAAGCGAGCAGCCAAGGCCACTCCGCCCTGGTCCCGACCCCAGGTCCTGCAGCCCGTAGCTCGGAGCCTTGGTTGCCGGCCCCTGCAAGCTGGATGTGGGTGTCTCAAGCTGGATGTGGGTGTCATTGTGCCGTCAATGGAGCTGGCATTCCTTAGTTCACCGACTCGTGGACTGTCAACCCTGTGTCCTTCCACTTAGCTCAGTCGGCTTAGCCTGCCTGACCTCCACTTCTACCCTGGGGAGGCGAAGATGTGCCAATTGAGAGAAGTTCACGGCCCAACTCATGCTGACCTTAGCATTGACTGGGCTGACCTCTGTTCGGTTGGGGGGGGGGGGGGCAGGCGGCAGCCGTGGTCATATGAGGTCAGTGGGCGGGGAGGACCGTGCCGAGGCTTTACGACTCGCAAAACTTCCTTCTCCAATTCCTGCCGGTAAACAGCAATAGCGTGATCGGATATTCCGATGATAGATGATGGAGTCCGGATCCACACAAAAAGCCCTGCTTACACTGGCGAATCCAGCCTCTCTCCGTGGTGGGGGGGGGGGGATCTTTTTGTGGCAAAAAGGTACCCCATTTTTCCCTCCGCTGATTTGGGCCGGTCGCCTTATTTTGGTATTCGAGCTTAAGAAATTCACTTTTCAAATTCACAAAAAAAAATGATTTTGTGGATTTTTTTCTCGAGAAAAAAACATCCCTATTTTTGGGGTCAAAACACAAAGTTTCACAAATCCGAGATCGTCATTTTGAAGAGAATGTCATTTCCTTTCTTTTGACGTTTGTATTTGCAATTTACTTAACCCGGCAGTCACTGGGGTATATTCTGTAACACGACTCACTCGGCCCCCCCTCCCTGGTATCTTCCGAACCAATGATCGCAGCGGGACGCGCAAGGCGGCATTCGAAAGCACTCAATGAGATAAACCTAACGCACACTTAACAATTTCAAATTAAGGTCACATGTCAGGTCACGATCAAGTCAAACGTCAAAATCGAGGTATTTTAGTTTATGTACAATACTTGCCATTCATGGCCTTCGATTGTGCTTATAATCACCCAAAGTGCTGTCAAGGGTATGATACATATCCCACATGAGCTAAAGTGAGATTGTTGGAAAAGATCAAGGTCAAGGTCAGGTCACAAAAGGTCACTACACACAGAATATCTACGAAAGTCATGCAGCACATGTTTTATGGATGCTTTTACGCGTAGAATTCGATAGTGATAGTCATTTTACCACCTGACTTCATTTACCTGAAGTTAGTGTCAAGTTCAGGTCAAGTTCAGGTCACTGAAGGTCAAAATTTGAAATTGATAAATCGAAATGACAAAACTATGTTTCTATATCAGTTTTATCTAAAAAATACAGTGCTGGCATTGATTTGTCTGTATCTGGTGACATAAAAGCCAAAAAAAACGCAATTTCAAAATATGGCGTCATAATATACCCATACTTTATATGCCATGTCAGTCAAAAAATATATCATTTTGAAATTTGGTGTGTTAGTTGCTCATATGTAGTTATCTGACATATATTCCGTTTTTTATATCTTTGAAAAATGTGATTTTGTGGCCTTTAAAAAGAAATGGGGTCAAAAACCAGGATTTTCTAAATTTCCAGATAGTTGGTTTGTAGCCCTTGCAATTTTCTACCTTTTAGCGTTTTTCCATTGCATTTTGCTTCAAATGCGGCATTTGTACGGTCTGGCAAAGTTTAGCTGATTTCGGTGTCAATCGTGTTTAGTGACGTCACTAAATTCACTATATCTCGAAAAATTTCTGACGAAATTGCTTTGTTTTTGCTCAAAAGGTGTAAAATTGATGCCCGGAAAGGTACTAAAAGTTTGGCGTTGATATCTGCATTAGTTGTTGAGATATTCCTAATATTCATAACGTTGGCTACCCCCCCCCCCCCCCCCAGTGACTCGCGGGTTAAATAAAACTCCATTGTCTACGATTGTTCAAACATTTATCGTTTTTCCACCAAAAATGGCATGACATGGCGTCATTTAAACGTCATTATTTCCCAAAATACTACATCAATTGAATTGGAATTGGGTGAGAAGACGTAGAATTGATACAGCATAAGGTTACTGCAAGTTTAACGTTGATATCTATCATATAGTTTTCCAAGTTATTGAGAAAATCCGGGAGGGGGCCGATTCTGTCCCCCCCCCCCCCCCCAGCGGGGCGCGGGTTAAGTGTCACCGGGCTGCTTGAATTGCATCAGGTGCGCTGTTTTGTCTATCATTGAAAGAAAGGGGCACATATAAACTTCAAATTCAATCACTCGAGAGAAGAAAAACTTCCGTTTTCATGAAATTTTATCTTAAGATCATTGTTTGTCACGTTCAGGCAGGGAACGCGCGGTGTGGGGGGGGGGATACTCGTATTGAATGCCCCTCTCAGATTGCTGTGGAGGGGGGAGGGGGCATTTGCCCCTGATGCCCCCGGGGATCCGCCAGTGCCAGCAATTACCGCCAAGGAGAGCCTCTGCCAGACACTTACCTAATGGAATTCATTTTCCCATTTTCCAAATTTGTATAAGCAATTGCGAAAGTTGTCATGCCGCGAAGCGGCGCGAGAAATTTTCCGTTTTTTGACTGGAGTCCACAGTCAAAAAACGGAAAACTTAAAAAAGCTATCCCAATCCACAGTGCTGGATTTTGGCTGCTGCAAAGACAATTTTTACGATTTTACGATAAATTGGGAACGCGCGGGGGGGGGATACTTGTATTGAATCCCCCTCTAGATTCCTGTGGGGGCATTTGCCCCTGATGCCCCCCCCCCCCTGGATCCGCCAGTGTCTGCTTAGCGAAGAGCCCCAATCCCAGAAACTCAGAGAAGCAAGAGGATCGGACCGAATGTAATAAGTTTACCGAGTTACTTCTGGTTATTACAATAAGAATTAATGTTTACACTATCTTAGGATACCAGGAGGCAGTAATCGCACAAATCTGCACACTATGCCCTGTGCTTTGGAGGTGAGCTTCGTGGAACGGGATGGGTGTCGTAGCTGAACAGTGCTTTAAAAGTCTAGCATCAACAACCGACATTTTCGCTTGTTTGGTGGCTGATCGCTAATATTGCAGAGCTTTGTTGACCTCTTAAGTTATCATTTCTTCTCTGTAGGCTGTCGTTGGTTATCGCATCTAATTTCTGGATTGTTTCGATTTCAAACAAAAAGCGTCAACTTGCAAGGATGCATCAATACATGCGACAGAGCGCCATACTTCAACATAACTGTCGGGAGCCCATCGCCAACCAAGCCGCCCTAGTTAGCGCTCTGACCGACAGATGGCAGCAGCGTTACCACGCAGCCGCAACTAAGGCTTTGTGGCCTTTACCCCGTCCAGTTTACATACAGAGCACATGCATTGCCATTGAGAGTAGTGTTACATCCTCCATTTGTTAGGCGATAGGTTTTCCGACAGTTGTGTTAAGGGAATGTTTCACCTTTTTTTTTATCTGAGATAGCCATCATCTTGGCCGTTATTGAAATGTCTTAATTATTAACCATTTTCCCAAAAACTTATCCGTTTTTGAGCAATTGAATTTCTAATTTGCAAAATGGGGTCTATGCTAGTGCCGCCGCTGATTGACTGAAAGCCCTAATCATCATCATCATCATGTTATGGCCGAGTGTACTTGTTTAGAAAGAAACCTTGATTTTCTATGATCGTGATGTTCGATTGATGATTGATGTGTCACGCCGTGCTGACATTTGCCTCAGTTTGGAGACTGCTGTCTGCTTGTAACGTAAACAACCGTTGGTGGAAAAACGGAGCGAGTTTTTGTCTGATTTTAAAGTTTTGAGTGAAACTATCAAAATAAACCTATCACTAAAAATACTGGCACTGGCTCACTGGCATCGTAAAAAATACTCAGAGCTACTGTGTGGTCGATTGTGCGTTTATACTTCGAGAAGGACGAAGGAAGAGTTCGCTTGTAGTTTGATCTATTTAATGTTAACCTCCCACTCCCTGCTGCCCATTTTAGTGCAGTAGTCCATGGTCAACAACAGTGGAGCTATGAGAAGATTGACGTAAATGCTGGAATCTATTTTTTAGATCTATGTGTGTACCTGATTGTGTTGGTGTGATGTTATTACAGAGCGGGCACGAAGCGCCCGTGAGGTTTTTCGTCAACTTACTAAACAAGTTTACATTTGACCCGAACTGACCTGACCCGGCCCGAACCGGCCGTACAGACGCTTTTCGGAAGCTTATAACTTTGCAACCACTGCTCCGATTGAGATCAGGTTTTCACCATTGGATAGGACCATCAAATCAATTCGGATTTTACTAGGGTGCGTTCTGATAGGGGGTGGTACTATTGGTTCCAAAATAAGTGTCCCGCTGGGTTAGACGACAGTCTGTAGTGAATACCTGCATTTGCGCCATTCCCGGTCGGTCTGGGAGGTAGGCAGTCCGACACACTCTTGTGCTCGGCGGGACAGCCTATACAGCGTGGCTACACTAACGGCTACACTCTGCCTGTATAGGCTGTTCCGCGCAGCATTGTTGTGCACCGTACAGTACCTTTGCACCGTACCTTTCAGGCGGTTCAAAACGGCCGGTATTCACTACAAATTAACTGCTGTGCCGGCCAACCCAGCGGGACGCTTATTTTGGAACCAATAGTACCACATCGCGTAGCACATGCAAACGTCGAAATGAACCTAAGGGTACGATCGGCAACACGACGAATTCGCTCTCCGACGAATCCAACGAATCCAACGAATTCGCTCTCCGACGAATTCGCTGTCTCGTGCGTTCTGTAACAACAAAATTATCCGCCAGTTTTGTCACTGCTGCGCCGTGTCATGGTTTGTGTAGTTATAGGGCCTTGGTTTGTGTGGTTATTTTACTTGTTTTCAGAAATCACGGTACTTCGAACTTTGTCAGTACTCAGCAACACTGCAGTCAATACAGCAATACTGCAGATGACGGTATGGCACACTGCAAAAGAAATTAGCCCTCCCGACGACTGGTTTGGAAATTCGCGCTCCGACAGAGCGAATTCGTCGGGCGAATTCGCTCGTTTGCAGATTCGTCGTGTTACCGAACACAAACTTAGAGAATATTCGGCGTCCGACGAATCACTGACGAATTCGGGTGCGATCGGCAACACGACGAATTCGCCGTAATCACGACGAATTCGTCGGTGATTCGTCGGACGCCGAATATTCACTCAGTTTGTGTTCGGCAACACGACGAATCTGCAAACGAGCGAATTCGTCCGACGAATTCGCTCTGTCGGAGCGCAAATTTCCAAACCAGTCGTCGGGAAGGCTAATTTCTTTTGCAGTGTGCCATAACGTCATCTGCAGTATTGCTGAGTACTGACAAAGTTCAAACTACCGTGATTTCTGAAAGCAAGTAAAATAACCACACAAACCAAGGCCCTATAACTACACAAACCATGACACGGCGCAGCAGTGACAAATACTGGCGGATAATTTTGTTGTTACAGAACGCACGAGACAGCGAATTCATCGGAGAGCAAATTCGTTGGATTCGTCGGAGAACAAATTCGTCGTGTTACCGATCGTACCCTTCGTCGTGATTACGGCGAATTCGTCGTGTTGCCGATCTCACCCTAAATCATTTTTGATAAAAATGGCTTCATTTATCTAAGCATTAATTTATACGAATTTATACGATGAAGCATGCAGCGCTCAGGACGTACTCCCTTTTGGCGAATTCGAGAAAGGAGATCATTAACAATTTAATACGACTTAATTTGTATGTAGTTTTCCCAGGAAGCAACAGATACCCGCTCGTTACGGTCGATTAAGGTCGTCTTTACTGGTCTATTCCTGTGAGTCTGGGTCATCCATTCATGGTGGGATGATTTGTGGATGTGCCAATAATACAGCTTATGGTGCAAACCTTTCGTGTTTTCAGTTTTGGAATTGGTTGAGTTTCTGTCCGACTGAGACACACCTTCCAAATGATCAGGGTCTAGCGGCCTGATCTGATCGGACACAGATCTAAGGTCCCCAGACCTACTTCCGATCGGATTTAGGGTCGTATCACATTGGGTCATTCGGTAGGGCAGTTCTCAGTCAAGAATGTTGAGAGTTGAAGACGGCAAAATACACAACTCAAATCTCGCCCACCGTATCTCAATCTGCCGAACAGCCCATCGCATGGTGGCCATAATGCATCGCCATCGGGAAATAAAGCTTTATTGACGTTCAAGGAGCTGTATTGATTTATTGAGCTTTATTGACAAATTGCAAAGGTGCGGCGCAATGCGGCGCTGGGGTAGGTGGTTTGGCGTCTTAGGAAACAAATACATAAAGAACTCTGATTCTTACTCCTAATGTTTTCCTTGTAAATATTCCCCTTATTTTCATTTATATTTGTATAGAACCGACATTACCATTAAACAAATATATGAAACACCCTGGTCTGTAATAAAGAAGTTTAATGATCAATGATTTATCAGGTCAGCCAGAACATAGGTAGATACTTACCTGAAAAATCGATTTGCGCTCAACTCAGGTAATACTCACTGAAAAAACATTATGTATCTGAATAATAATAAGTGTGATGTAGGGTAACTTTTGCTTCCGCTCATTACCCGATAATGGTTGATTTGATACATCAATTTGGATATATGTTCGACACCTACCAGGTACCACACAACCGCACTACAAAGACGCACTACGTTTCAATGGTTTGGTTTGCTTTGTATTCAAGGTCGCCAGAATTGTCTGGAACAAAATTGTGCCAATCATTTGGCAGCGTAAAGGTTTTTTTCTATGGCTTGCCTCAATATGACTTCATCATCCCAAAGTTTAAACAAACTTAATTTTATTAAGTTAAGTGACGTTTTCAAGAGAGAAAAATATCACCATCGTTTTCAGCAGCACTTACTTCATATTTTCGACTACCAACCGGCGTATATTTGACAACTTTCAGAAAGGGGAAACATTCCCTTCAATTCCTGATTTCATAAGGTTCGCTAAGGTATACCTACAATTTGTTGGTCTCGGATTTCCTGATATCGGTGACCTAAGGTCGGGTCAATTTCGTGACGCACCAACAATGTTTATGTCATAACTATCGACATAATGGAAGGATATAGAAGTAAAAAACGGTACTAATGTGTTTTGTCTCGTCGAGACACGTCTCCCAATATGCAACATGACCTACTTGGGTCACCACTTGACCTTGATATGAGGTCAAATTTATCAGTTTGATCGTGCCTGGTCAACATGAAGGATGATTCGAAGCTGCCTCGACGAGGACAAACACGCATGGTGTCAAACGTATTGCTGTATCGTTGTTAGATAACAATTTAATCGCGAGAAAAAGGAAAAAATAGCCTTTTTGACCTTTGATGACCTCTAGAGCCTAAACCCATGGCCCTGAGCTCAAATTTGAGGACACTCAAGATTGCTTTTTCCCCGTTTGTTCCTAGCTAGCATAGTTCCCGAGATATTTGAGGGTGTTCGAAGCGAAGTCCCTAAAACTGGAAAATCCTGACCTTTGATGACCTCTGACCTCAATATTGACCTGACCCTAAGCAAAGGGATCGAAATACTTTCGATAGAGCTTGTCTCGAGCTATCTTAAACGCCGTTTTTTCGCTTGTCGCTACGTTTGCGTGGTTTTCGAGATCATAAGGAGGGGGCGAAATCCCCCCCCTCCTCCAGGGCTTGTAATTATCAGAGGCCTTGCAGGGCGCGTGTTTAACCCGCGCCGTGTCGGTGCTCGGCGCCACCCTTCCGCCGTGCGGGGGGGGGTGGGGGGGGGGGGGGGGGGGTAGTAGACACCCCCCTCTAACTCGAAAACTTAAAAGGGACTAGAAAGACGCAGAAAAAAATGTTAATAAAGCTCTCGATAAGCACATCCGAAGTTACTGCATGTACTTTTGTGCTCGGGTCAATATTGAGGTCATTCAAAGGTCAGATTTTCCAGTAGTTTTAGGACTTCGCTTCGAACACCCCCAGATATCCTCGGGAACTATGATAGCTAGGAACAAACGAGAGTACGAAAAATCGAAAGCTCTCGAATTGCAATCCCACACGCTGTCCTCGGATTTTAGCTCAGATCAATAGTTTAGGCCTCCAGAGCTCATGAAATGACAAAGGGTTATTTTTTAGCAAAACAGTTTTTCACAAATAGCTTTTACCTAATAAAGATAAAATATATAAGTTTGACGGCATCGTGTTTGTCTCGTCAAGGCGCTTCGACTCATATTAGTGTTGACCAGGTTAGGTCAACTTAAATATTTGACCTCAGGTCAAGGTCAAGTGGTGACCCAAGTTGGTCCATGTGCATATGGAAGACGTTGCCTCGACGAGGGAAAACAATTGGTGTCGTTTCTTCTCATCTCATCGTCTCATTCGGTCGAGAGTTATTGACAACAAAGTATTGGTCACCCTGTATGACCTCAGCTGACCCTGTAGGGGCCACTGAAAAAAATGGCCCCACCCCCCTAGGTCATCCAAAATGGCGTATTATAACATGATGCAGAAGGAATTGGACTGCTATCTTGCGTATCCTCTGAATAGGGAAGCATTTTAATATTTCCCTATTGACATATAATGGGGAGGTCACGAGATTGACCTGACCTTAGGGTCACAGACTATACAAATTCAAGATATACGAATTGTAGATAGTTATGACCTTATGCAATCCTGTAAGTGCAAAACCGATCTTCCAAAATCTGTGACTGGCACGACCTCAAACTTTTTGGAGGTAGGGGTCCTCGTGACCTGATCTGGTGACTTGACCTGAGATGACCCAAGGTCAATCATTTTGCATAATGTGGGTAATTGCTGCCGAGAACAGCTGTGCCAAAAACGGCAGGCGCTGTGCGTCCGCCGTTTTTTCCATTATACTCCAAACTGAGGGGGGTCTACCCCCCCCCCGGCACGGCGCGGTTAAGCATGGTGTGCTCTGTCGCGGCATGTATTGAATACGGTTTCAATCAGAGACAGGAGGCAGTGCGACCCTTATCGGTCTGTATCAGACTTGTCCTAGCACAAGTCAGAACGAACTAGCCCTGCCTGATTTCCAACACTTATCAAACTCTATCTTGCACGTGGGTTTGTGCAAAGTTGTAATGTTGCCTAGAGAGATTGTCCCAGACCTCATCCATGAACACCATTCGCCACGGTAGCTGCGGGCACGGCGCCCAGAGGCCCCAAAACGTCAACCCATCCCGGAGTCCAGACTATCCGAGTTATTTGCTACTGCGTGTCACTCGGTGCTGTTAGGTCCGTGATGTGACTGCCCCCCTGCGTTTGTGCTCCCTTATGACATCTACCACCACCACCACCACCCTGCGCCCTGTTCTCCATTATGACATCCGCCACACACCACACACCCTGCGCCTGTTCTCCCTTATGAAATCCTCCACCACCACCCACCACCACTGCGCCCTGTTCTCCATTATGACATACACCACCACCACCCTGCGCCTGTTCTCCCTTATGAAATCCTCCACCACCACCACACCACCCTGCGCCTGTTCTCCCATTATGAATCCTCCACCACACCCACCACCCTGCGCTGTTCTCCCCTTATGACATCACCACCAACCACCCTGCGCCCTGTTCTCCCCTTTATGGACTATCTCCACCACCACACCACCACCACCACCCCACCACCACCACCACCACCACCACCACCACCACCCACCACCACCACCACACACCACCACCACCACCACCACCACCACCACCCCTGCGCCTGTTTCCCTCCCTTATGACATCCACCACCCACCCCACCACCCTACGCCTGTGCCCTTAATGACTCCTCCACCACCACCACCAACAACTACCCTGCTACCTGTTTTTCCTTTTGACATCCTCCACCACCCACACACCACCTACCACCACCACCACCACACCACCACCTACCTCCACCCACCACCACCACCACCACCCAACACACACCCACCACCACCACCACCATACCACCCACCACCACCACCACCACACCACCACCACCGACACCACCACTCTACCACCACCCACCACCACCACCACCACCACCACCACACCACCACCACCACCACCCCACCACCACCACCACCACCAACCACCACCACCACCACCACCACCACCACCACCACACCACCACCGCTCGCCAGTTTCTTCCCTTAATGACATCCTCCACACCACCACCACACCCCTGCTCCTGTTATCCCTGACTCCTCCACCACCACCACCACCACCACCCCTGCGCTGTGCTCCCTTATGACAACATCCACCCACCACCACCACCACTCACCAACCACCACCACCCCCCTGCTCAGCTTATCCCTTATGACAATCCTCCACCACCACACCACACCACCCTAGCTCCTGTGCTCCCTTATGACATCCTCCACCACCACCCACCACCACCACTCACCACCACCACCACCACCACCACACCACCACCACACCACCACCACCACCACCACCCTACGCCTGTGCTTCCCTTTGACAACCCCACCACCACCACCCACCACCACCACCACCCACACCACCCCACCACCACCACCACCACCACCACCCTAGCGCCTGTGCTCCTTATGACATCCTCCAACACTCACCACCACCACCACCACCACACACCACACCACCACCACCGACCTGACTCACCCTACACCACCACCCTGCGCCCTGTTTCTCCCTATGGCATCCTCCACCAGCCACCACCACACCACCACTGCGCCTGTCCTCCCTTATGGACATCCTCCACCACACCACCACCACCACCACCCCCTGCGCCTGTTCTCCCCTTATGACATCCTCCACCACCACTCTAGGCCCACCTACCACCACCACCACCACCACCACCACCAACCACCACCCACCACCACCACCACCACCACCACCACCACCACCACCACCACCCTGCGCCTGGTTTCACCTTATGACATCCTCCACCACACACCACCACCACCACCCTGCTCCTTTATCCCTTATGACATCCTCCACCACACCACCACCACACCCTGCGCCTGTGCTCCCTTATGACATTCCTCCTCCACCACCACCTCCCACCACCACCACCACCACACCACCACACCACACCACCACGCAACACCACCACCACCACCAGCGCTCCACCAACCTCACCACCACCACTCAACCACCACCACCCGCACCACCCACCACCACCACCACCACCACACACCCACCACCACCACCACCACCACCACCACCACCACCACCACCACACCACCACCACCACCCTGCGCCTGTTTTCCCTTATGACATCCTGTACTCTCTGTATCCTTGTGCTCTGTATCCTGTGTTCATGTACTCTGTACTCTGTATCCCTGTACTCTGTACTCTGTTCTCCTGTAACTCTGATAACCTCTGTACTTCGTATCTCTGTACTCTGGACTCAGTACTCCTGACTCCTGTACCTGTACTCGTACTCTGTACTCTGTACATCTGCTACTCTGTACTCTGTACTCTGTACTCTGACTCTTAGACTCTGTAATCTGTACTCTGTAGACTCTTTGTACTATCTACTCTGTACTCTGTACTCTGTATCTGTTACTCCTGTACTTCTGTACTCTGTACTCATGTACTCTGTACCTCCTGTACTCATGTTACTCTGTACTCTGTACTCTTACTCTACTCTGTACTCTGTACTCCTGTAATCTGAACTTCGGTACTCTGTACTCTACTCTTACTCCGTACTCTGAAGCTCTGTACTCTGTACTCTGTATCTGTACTCTGTACTCTGTACTCTGTACTCCTGCTGTACTCTGTACTCTGTACTCTGTACCTGTACCTGTACTCTGTACTCTGTACTCTGTTACTCGTGTACTCTGTACTCTGTACTCCTGTACTCTGTACTCTGTACTCTGTACTCCTGACCCAGTACTCTGTATCCTGCACTCTGTATCCTGTACTCTGTACTCTGTATTCTGTACTCTGTATCCTGTGCTCTGTATCCTGTGTCTCTGTGCTCTTTACTCTGTTATCCTGTACTCTGTACTCTGAATCCTTGCTCTGTATCCTTTGCGTCGTAACCTTTGCCTTGTCATTCCTTTGCTCTGTATCCTGTGCCTCTGTACTCTGTACTCTGTATCCTGTACTCTGTAATCCTGTACTCTGTATCCTGTACTCTGTATCCCTGTACTCTGTACCCTCTGTACTCTGTATCCTGTACTCTGTAATCCTGTACATTTGTAGTCCTGTACTCTGTATCCTGTACTCTGTATCCTGTACTCTGTATCCTGTACCTCTGTATCCGACTCTGTATCCTGTACTCTGTATCCTGTACTCTGTACTCTGTAACTGTGTCCTGTACTCTGTACTCTGTACTCTTTATCCCTGTACTCTTTAATCCTTTACTCTGTATCCTGTACTTCTGTACTACTGTATTCTGTGCTCTGTATCCTGCCTGTACTCTGTATCCTGTGCTCTGTATCCTGGTACTCTGTATTCCACTTACTCTGTATCCTGTACTCTGTATCCTGTCGCTTCTCCTGTACTCTGTACTCTACCTACTCTGTACTCTGTACTCTGTACTCTGTACTCTGTACTCTGTATCTTACGTCTGTACTCTGTACTCTGTACTCTTTATCTGTACTCCTGTACTCTGACTCTGTACTACTGTACTCTGTACTCTGTAACTCTGTACTCTGTATCCTGTACTCTGTACTCGTACTCTGTAACTCTGTACTCTCGTACTCTGTAATCGTACTCTGTACTCTGTACTCTGTACTCTGTACTCTGTACTCGTGTACTCTGTACTCTGTACTCTGTACTCTGTAACCTGTACTCTGTATCCTGTACTCTGTACTCTGTACTCAGTATCTGTACTCTGTACTCTGTACTCCTGTGCTCTGTTACTCTGTATCTGTACTTGCTTGACTCTGTAACTACTGTACTCTGTCACTCGTACTCTGTACTCTGTACTCTGATGCTGTACTCTGACTCTGTACTCTGTACTCTGTACTCTGTACTCTGTACTCTGTAACTCTCTGTACTCTGTTACTCTGTACTCTGTACTCCTGTACTCTGTCTCTGTACTCTGTAATCTGTACTCTGACTCTGTACTCTGTACTCTGTTACTCTGTACTCTGTACTCTGTACTCAGTACTCTGTACTCTGTACTCTGTACTCTGTACTCTGTACTCTGTACTCTGTACTCTGTACTCTGTACTCTGTACCTCTGTACTCTGTACTCTGTACTCTGTACTCTGTACTCCTGTTTACTCTGTCTTGTACTCTGTACTTCCTGTACTCTGTACTCTGTACTCTGTCTCGGTACTCTGTACTCTGTGTACTCTGTACTCTGTACTCTGTACTTCTGTACTCTGTACTCTGTACTACTGTACTCTGTACTCTGTACTCTGTACTCTGTACTTACTCTGTACTCCTGTAACTCTGTACTCTGTACTCTGTACTCCTGTCAACTCTGTACTGCCCTGTTACTCTGTACTCTGTACTCTGTACTCTGTACTCCTGTACTCTTGTATACTGTATATACTCTGTACTCTGTACTCTGTACTCTGTACATCTGTACTCTGTACTCTGTATCAGTACTCTGTACTCGGTACTCTGTACTCTGTACTCTGTACTCTGTACTCTGTAACTGAACTGGTACTCTTGTACTCTCGTACTCTGTACTCTGTACTCTCTGTTACTCTGTACTCTGTACTCTGTTACTCTGTACTCTGTACGCTGTACTTCATGTACTCTGTACTCTTACTCTGGTAACTCTGTACTACTGTACTCTGTAAACACTGGAAC
This sequence comes from Chirona hameri, assembly GCA_036785665.1. Lineage (NCBI taxonomy): Eukaryota > Metazoa > Arthropoda > Thecostraca > Balanomorpha > Balanidae > Chirona > Chirona hameri. The sequence goes on from JAXIVJ010000985.1 coordinate 157,098, forward strand.
TTGACCTGTATCTCTGTACTCTCTGTACTCTGTACACCTGTACTCTGTAACTCTGTTCTCTTACGTATACTAGGTACTCTGTAACTCTGTACTCTGTACTCTGTACTCCTTTACTATGTACTCTGTACTCTGTACTCTGTACTCTGTACTCTGTACTCTAGTACTCTGTACTCTGTACTCTGTAAATCTGTACTCTGTACTCTGTGTACTCTGTACTCTGTAATCTGTACTCCTGTACACATTGTTCTCTGTACTCTGTACTCTGTACTCTGTACTCTGTACTCTCTGTACTCTGACTCTTGTATCCTGTACTCTGTACTCTTTGCTCTGTGCTCTGTGCTCTGTGCTCTGATGCTTCTGTGCTTGCCTGTAGTGCTCTGTGCTCTGTGCTCATGTGATCTGTGCTCTTTGCTTCTGTGCTCTGTGCTCTGTGCTCTGTGCTTCTAGTGCTCTGTGCTCTGAGTGCTCTGTGCTCTGTGTCTTGTGCACTGTGGCTCTGTTGCTCTGTGCTCTGTGCTCTGTGCATCTGTGCGCTTGTGCTCTGTGCTCTGTGCTCTGTGCTCTGTTGCTCTGTGCTCTGTGCTCTTGTGCTCTGTATGAGCTCTGTGCTCTGTGCTCTGTGCTCTGTGCTCTGATGCTCTGTGCTCTGGTAGCTCTGTGCTCTGTGCTCTTTGCTCTGTGCTTGTTGCTCTGTGCTCTGTGCTTCTGTGTTGTGCTCTAGTGCTCTGTGCTTGTGCTCTTGCTACTGTGCTCTGTCTCTTGTGCTCTGTGCTCTGTGCTCTAGTGCTCTGTGCTCTGTGCTCCTGAGCTCTGTGGCTCTGTGCTCTGTGCTCTGTGCTCTGTGCTCTGTGCTCTGTGCTCTGTGTCTGCGTTGTGCTCTGTGCTCTGTGTCTGTGCTCTGCATCTGCTCTGTGTCCTGTTCTCTGTAGCTTCTGTGCTCTTACTGCTGCTCTGTGCTCTGTGCTCTGTGCTCTGTGCTCTGTGCTCTCGTGCTCTTGTTCTCTGTTCTCTGTGCTCTGTTGCTCTGTGCTCTGTGCTCTGTGCTCTGTGCTCTGTGCTCTGTGCTCTGTGCTTCTGTGGCTCTGTGCTCTGTGCTCTGTGCTCTGTTGCTACTGTAATCCTGCATCCCTGCATCCTGCACTCTGTACTCCTGTACCCTTCCCCCTGACGCGCGGCGGCTGTCTCCGGCAGGACTATTCTGTATCTCCGAGTCACGTTTGTCTTGCATCCCGTTACCCTGCAATTCCCGTACCCTGCATTCCCGTGTGGTCCTGTATCCCGTGTCCCCTGGCAATTCCTGTATCCTGACTGGTGAACTGTTTCCGGCAGATAGCGCGACATCGGCATAGACATCTCCGTCTCTCCGGTACCTCATTCTGGCCGGCGGCGGCGGGCGGCTGCAGGGATCGGCCGCCGGCGGGGACCTGCCGGCCGCCCGCCCGCGCCCTCGGGCCCCTCCTCCGCCTCCCCGCCATCCTCCGGCCTCGTCAGGCAGCACCTCGGCCCCTCACTGTCCATCGCTCTAGGTATTTTATGGAGTGTGGCGCGACCGTTGCGCCTCTCTGTCCATCGCTCTAGAGTATTTATGAGTGTGGCAGCACCTCGGCCTCGCTGTCCATCGCTCTGGGTATTTATGCGTGTGGCTAGCACCTCGACCTATAACTGTCCATCGCTCTATGGTAATTTATGAGTGTGGCAGCACCTCGACCTCGCTGTCCCATCGCTCTAGGTATTTATGAGTTGTGTCAGCACCTCGACCTCACTGTCCATCGCTCTAGGTAGTGTATAAGTTGTGGCAGCACCTCGGCCTCGCTGTCCATCGCTCTAGGTATTTATGAGAAGTGGCAGCCACCTCGGCCTCGCTGTACCATGCCTCTAGGTATTTATGAGAGTTGTGGCAGCACCTCGGCCTCGCTGTCCATTGCTCTAGGTATTTATAAGTGTTTAAGGCAGCACCCTCGGCCTCGCTGTCAATTGCTCTAGGTATGTATGGGACCTGTGGCAGCACCTCGTCGTCCATCCGCTCTAGGTAATTTATTAGGTGTGCAGCACCTGCGCCTCGCTGTCCAGGTCGCTCTAGGTATGTATGAGTGTGGCAGGCACCTTCGGCCTCGCTGTCCATTGCTCTAGGTATTTATAGCAGTGTGGCAGCACCTCAGCCTCGCTGTCCATCGCTCTAAGGTATTTATGATGTTGAGGCAGCACTCGGCCTCGCTGTCCATTAGCTCTTAGAGCATTTATTGGGAGTGTGCAGCACCTCGCTGACCATCAGCTCTAGGTAATTTATGAGTGTGGCAGCAACTCTCGGGCCTCACTTGTCCATTCGCTCTAGGGTATTTATGAGTGTGGCTAGCACCTCGGCCTCACTGTCCATCGCTCAAGGTATTTAATGAGTGTAGGCAGCGACCAACCCCGACCTACTGTCCATCGCTCTAGGGTATTTATGAGGTGTGGCAGCACCTCGGCCTCACTGTCCATCGCTCTAGGTATTTAATGAGTGTGGCAGCAACCTCTGGCCTCACTGTCCATACGCTCTAGGTATTTATGAGTGTGGACAGCACCTCGACCTCCACTGTCCATACGCTCTAGGTATTTATGAGTGTGGCAAGCATCTCGGCCATCTGCTGTCCATCGCTATAGGTATTGCAGCACACTGGGGCTTCAACTTCGATCCGCTTCTAGGTATTTACAAATATGTGCTTTAGTGTCAGATGTGTTGCTCTACCCTGTCCTCTCCTCGCTCTTCAGAGTGAATATGGTTTGGAATGCTGTCTGTGTATTATATATATATAGAAAGCGAGGCGATTGAACATTACTGACGTGTTTTTTTATGGCACTTTTTGGTTGATGCATCTCTTTCGCCGGGAGGAGGTTACATCTGAAAGACAATCTTGTAATTTTGCGTATATCGGAACCCCGTAAGTTGAGACACATAAGATTGTAGTTTGTTTGGGTCATGGTTTGCCAATCTTGTTTTTTTATCTGGAAACGACTCGTAGAATACAGATCGGTAACTTTAACTTAACGTTGGTCCGGTTTGTCTAGCATTTACCCTGCTGTGTCTAGTTCCTTAAAGGGGCAATGGTTCACCTTTGTATTGGTTTTGAACTGAGAAAGCCATTATCTTGGGCCGTTATTGACAATGTCCTAAATTATTATGTGTCATTTTCCACCAAAAACATTGTAACGCAAAAAAAAAATTGTAAACGCAATCTGACATATACAATTACCCATACTTAAGGATGTTCACATGAATTGGGATTTTGTCTTGCGACATAATGTTGCAAATTAATGTCTGCAATGTGTGCTGCAACGGCACACATCATTTTTCCCTTGCCGCGCATTTGCCGTCGTTTTTTCCCTGGGTGTTGATCAGTGCTGTGCACGCACAACACAGCAGCACAGCAGTGTATCTGTAGCAGCATTATACAGCGTGTTTCCACAGTAAAAATCCATCGCAATGTTTTACTGGTACTGGCCCTCGCGGCGTCAATGGATTCAGTCGACCAGCACGCTTGCCTGCCGCCGCTTTTGCGCTCGATCATAAAAGCGGCGTGCGATTTGTGTTCTGTGTCTGTCTGTGACGTAATATGCTTGTGTGCGGGGCGATGATGACATCGTATCAGATAGCATACGTGAGTGGAGCGCACATGAACGGCATCGGGGCCAACCACGTCCGCCCCGTCCACCCAGTGATGGGGGCCGGTTACGTGCGGTTTACCCGCCGGCTGCGAGTCGCCGACCGAGCCTCCGGTCGGAGTCGCCGTCCGGAGTTGGCCGAACCGAAGTCGCCCGGCTGCGAGTCGACGACCGTAGTCGACGACCTCGAGTCGACGAGACCGAGTCGACGACCGAGTCGACGACCGAGCCTCCTTCGGAGTCGCCGTCGGGAGTCCGCCGTCGGAGTCCGCCGTCGAGTCATTGCTAGACGGGCGCCCGCGAGTCTCCTGCCTGTCGCCGCGATCCGATCCGGCGGGATAATTGGGTGCGAGTCCCACCTTGACCTGTCACGTCACGTGACAGCGTGCGTGGCGTTGTAGACCGCCTCTTGTGCGAGGATGCTCGCCGCTCGCGATAGGACACTGAGAATGTCTCATGGGTCAGGCTAGTTGGGGAAAATTAGTACGATCATGAGAATGTGTCAAGAGATAGTTGTAATTAGTAGCGTTATTTCTAGGGATTCTTCATTTTATGAGGAGGATTGTAGCATTGCTATAATCGCAAAGGAATATGCTACGTCACTCGTCGGTGTTAGTGGCACGATAGTATTTGCATGCATAACGTTTAAGTTTCGTTTTTCTGCACCCATTGCAATGATAAATATAGCAGTACATGTCAAGCGTTATCCCGGAATAAGAGAATCTTCTATCGGTTTTAAACACGCAGTGATTCCGATGGTTTTAAGCACCGGCATTCCCAGTGCGCGACGTGTGTGTGCAGGGGGGTGGAATAACTAGCCCCCCCCCCACCCCCCCCCCCCACCACCTCGGTTTTTAACCTGAATCAGCGGGGAACCCCTGCGGCTCGCAATGCGCCGCCAAATCTTGAGGCCCCGTGCAGTTATATTGGGCATCAACTAACGC
>JAXIVJ010000986.1:0-2500 GCA_036785665.1 Chirona hameri
ACACCGCCTCCGGATTACAACACCGCCTCAGGGCATACCACACCGCCTCCGGGCATACAACAACGCCTCCGGGCTACAACACCGCCTCCGGGCATACCACAGCGTCCTCTCGTCATCATCAGCAACATCATCAGCAACATCATCAGCAACATCACCAGCAACATCATCAGCTACATCATCAGCAACATCATCAGCAACATCATCATAAAAAAAAAAAAAACATCATCATCACATCATCATCAACATCCTCATCACATCATCAGCACATCATCAGCAACATCATCACAACACTCATCAGCAACATCATCACCAACATCACACACATCCAGCAACAACATCATCATCAGCAACATCAATCATCAGCAACTCATCATCATCATCAATCATCATCATCATCATCATCATCATCACATCATCATCATCATCATCATCATCATCATCATCATCATCATCATCATCATCATCATCATCATCATCATCATCATCATCATCATCATCATATCATCATCATCATCATCATCATCATCATCATCAGTCATCATCATCATCATCATCATCATCATCATCATCATCATCATCATCATCATCATCATCATCATCACTCATCAATCATCATCATCATCATCATATCATCATCATCTCATCATCATCATCATCTCATCATCATCTTCATCATCCATATCATCATCATCATCATCATCATCATCATCATCAATCATCATCATATCATCATTCATCTCATCAGCCCGGAGGCGGTGTTGTACGCCTCGGCATACCACACCGCCTCCTGGCATACAACACCGCATCGGGCATACTACACCGCCTCCGGGCATACCACACCGCCTCCGGGCATACAACACCGCCTCGGGTCAAACTACACCGCCTCCGGGGCATACCACACCGCCTCCGGGCAATACAACACCGCCTCCGGGCATACTACACGCCTCCGGGCATACCACACCGCCTCCGGGCATACAACAGCCCCTCCGGGCATACTACACCGCCCTCCGGGCATACCACACCGCCTCCGGGCATACAACACCGCCTCCGGGGCATACAACACCGCCTCCGGGCATACACACGTCTCACGTCATCATCAGCAACTCATCAGCAACATCATCAGCAACATCATCAGCAACATCACCAGCAACATCATCATCAACATCATCAGCGGAACATCCATCAGCAACATCACAGCAACATCATCATCAACATCATCAGCAACATCATCAGCAACACATCACATCATCATCAACATCATCATCAACAGCAACATCATCATCAGCAACATCATCATCAGCAACACATCATCCATCCATCATCATCATCATCATCATCATCATCATCATCATCATCATCACATCATCATCATCATCATCATCATCCATCACATCATCATCTATCATCATCATCACTCATCATCATCATCATCATCACATCCACATCATCATCATCACATCATCATCACATCATCATCATCATCCAACATCATCTCATCATCATCATCATCATCATCATCATCATCATCATCATCATCATCATCATCATCATCATCAGCATCATCATCATCATCATCATCATCATCATCATCATCATATCAATCATATATCATCTCATCATCATCATCATCATCATCATATCATCCTCATCTCATCATCATCATCATCATCTATCATCATATCATCATCATCATCATCATCAATCATCATCAATCATCATCATCATCATCATCATCATCATCATCATCATCATCATCATCATCATCATCTCATCTCATGCATGCATCTCATCATCATCATCATCATCATTATCATATCATGCCCGGAGGCGGGGTTGTACCGCCTCCGGGCATACCACACCCGTACGGGCATACAACACCGCCTCCGCGATACTACACACACTCCCGCACCACCGCTCCGGGCATACAAGCACCGCGGCTCACGGGCATACTGGCACCGCCTCCGGGCATACCACACCGCCTCCGGGCATACACACCACCTCCGGGCATATACACCGCCCCGGGCATACCAGACCGCCTCAGGCATACTACACCGCCTCCGGGGCATACACACCGCCTCCGGGCATACACACCGGCCTCCGGGCATACAACACCGCCTCCGGCATACAACACCGCCCTCGGGCATACCACACTAGCCTCCGGCATACAACACCGCCTCCGGGCATACAACACCGCTCCGGGATACCACACCGTCTCACGTCATCATCAGCAACATCATCAGCAACATCATCAGTTGTGTGTTGTGTTGTTGTTCTGGTTTGTGTTGTGTGTGTGTTGTGGTGGGTTTTCAACATCACAGCAACATCATCAGCAACATCATCAGCAACAGTCAATCAGCAACATCATCAGCAACATCATCACGAACATCATCATCAACAACATCATCATCTTAAATCAGTCAACATCATCATCAACATCATCAGCTACATCATCAGCAACATCATCAGCAACATCATTAGCAACATCATCAACAACATCATC
>JAXIVJ010000986.1:22500-32500 GCA_036785665.1 Chirona hameri
ACACCGCCTCCGGGCATACTACACCGCCTCCGGGCATACCACACCGCCTCCGGGCATACAACACCGCCTCCGGACATACTACACCGCCTCCGGGCATACCGCACCGCCTCCGTGCATACAACACCGCCTCCGGGCATACTACACCGCCTCCGGGCATACCACACCGCCTCCGGGCATACAACACCGCCTCCGGGCATAATACACCGCCTCCGGGCATACCAGACCGCCTCCGGGCATACAACACCGCCTCCGGGCATACAACACCGCCTCCGGGCATACCACAACGCCTCCGGGCATACAACACCGCCTCCGGGCATACAACACCGCCTCCGGGCATACCACACCGTCTCACGTCATCATCAGCAACATCATCAGCAACATCATCAGCAACATCATCAGCAACATCACCAGCAACATCATCATCAACATCTTCAGCAACATCATCAGCAACATCATCAGCAACATCAACATCATCATCAACAGCAACATCATCATCAGCAACATCATCATCAGCAACATCATCATCATCATCATCATCATCATCATGATCATCATCATCATAATCATCATCATCATCATCATCGTCATCATCATCATCATCATCATGAGCAACATCATCATCAACATCATCATCAGCAACATCATCATCAGCAACATCATCATCAGCAACATCCTCATCAGCAACATCATCATCAGCAACATCATCCTCAGCAACATCATCATCATCATCATCATCATCATCATCATCATCATCATCATCATCATCATCATCATTATCATCATCATGCCCGGAGGCGGTGTTGTACCGCCTCCGGGCATACCACACCGCCTCCGGGCATACAACACCGCCTCCGGGCATACTACACCGCCTCCGGGCATACCACACCGCCTCCGGGCATACAACACCGCCTCCGGGCATACTACACCGCCTCCGGGCATACCACACCGCCTCCGGGCATACAACACCGCCTCCGGGCATACAACACCGCCTCCGGGCATACCACACCGCCTCCGGGCATACAACACCGCCTCCGGGCATACAACACCGCAAACGGGCATACCACACCGTCTCACGTCATCATCAGCAACATCATCAGCAACATCATCAGCAACATCATCAGCAACATCACCAGCAACATCATCAGCAACATCATCAGCAACATCATCAGCAACATCATCATCAACATCATCATCAACATCATCATTAACATCATCATCAACATCATCATCAACATCATCATCAACATCATCAGCAACATCATCAGCAACATCATCAGCAACATCATCAGCAACATCATCAACAACATCATCATCAGCAACATCATCATCAGCAACATCATCATCAGCAACATCATCATCATCATCATCATCATCATCATCATCATCATCATCATCATCATCATCATCATCATCATCATCATCATCATCATCATCATCATCATCATCATCATCATCATCATCATCATCATCATCATCATCATCATCATCATCATCATCATCATCATCATCATCACCATCATCATCATCATCATCATCATCATCATCATCATCATCATCATCATCATCATCATCATTATCATCATCAACATCATCATCAACATCATCATCAACATCATCATCAACATCATCATCAACATCATCATCAACATCATCAGCAACATCATCAGCAACATCATCAGCAACATCATCAGCAACATCATCAACGACATCATCATCAGCAACATCATCATCAGCAACATCATCATCAGCAACATCATCATCAACATCATCATCATCATCATCATCATCATCATCATCATCATCATCATCATCATCATCATCATCATCATCATCATCATCATCATCATCATCATCATCATCATCATCATCATCATCATCATCATCATCATCATCATCATCATCATCATTATCATCATCATGCCCGGAGGCGGTGTTGTACCGCCTCCGGGCATACCACACCGCCTCCGGGCATACAACACCGCCTCCGGGCATACTACACCGCCTCCGGGCATACCACACCGCCTCCGGGCATACAACACCGCCTCCGGGCATACTACACCGCCTCCGGGCATACCACACCGCCTCCGGGCATACAACACCGCCTCCGGGCATACTGCACCGCCTCCGGGCATACCACACCGCCTCCGGGCATACAACACCACCTCCGGGCATACTACACCGCCTCCGGGCATACCAGACCGCCTCAGGGCATACAACACCGCCTCCGGGCATACAACACCGCCTCCGGGCATACCACACCGCCTCCGGGCATACAACACCGCCTCCGGGCATACAACACCGCCTCCGGGCATACCACACCGCCTCCGGGCATACAACACCGCCTCCGGGCATACAACACCGCCTCCGGGAATACCACACCGTCTCACGTCATCATCAGCAACATCATCAGCAACATCATCAGCAACATCACCAGCAACATCATCAGCAACATCATCAGCAACATCATCAGCAACATCATCAGCAACATCATCAGCAACATCATCATCAACATCATCATCAACATCATCATCAACATAATCATCAACATCATCATCAACATCATCAGCAACATCATCAGCAACATCATCAGCAACATCATTAGCAACATCATCAACAACATCATCATCAGCAACATCATCATCAGCAACATCATCATCAGCAACATCATCATCATCATCATCATCATCATCATCATCATCATCATCATCATCATCATCATCATCATCATCATCATCATCATCATCATCATCATCATCATCATCATCATCATCATCATCATCATCATCATCATCATCATCATCATCATCATCATCATCATCATCATCATCATCATCATCATCATCATCATCATTATCATCATCATGCCCGGAGGCGGTGTTGTACCGCCTCCGGGCATACCACACCGCCTCCGGGCATACAACACCGCCTCCGGGCATACTACACCGCTTCAGGGCATACCACACCGCCTCCGGGCATACAACACCGCCTCCGGGCATACTACACCGCCTCCGGGCATACCACACCGCCTCCGGGCATACAACAACGCCTCCGGGCATACTGCACCGCCTCCGGGCATACCACACCGCCTCCGGGCATACAACACCGCCTCCGGGCATACTACACCGCCTCCGGGCATACCAGACCGCCTCAGGGCATACAACACCGCCTCCGGGCATACAACACCGCCTCCGGGCATACCACACCGCCTCCGGGCATACAACACCGCCTCCGGGCATACAACACCGCCTCCGGGCATACCACACCGCCTCCGGGCATACAACACCGCCTCCGGGCATACAACACCGCCTCCGGGCATACCACACCGTCTCACGTCATCATCAGCAACATCATCAGCAACATCATCAGCAACATCACCAGCAACATCATCAGCAACATCATCAGCAACATCATCAGCAACATCATCAGCAACATCATCATCAACATCATCATCAACATCATCATCAACATCATCATCAACATCATCATCAACATCATCAGCAACATCATCAGCAACATCATCAGCAACATCATCAGCAACATCATCAACAACATCATCATCAGCAACATCATCATCAGCAACATCATCATCAGCAACATCATCATCATCATCATCATCATCATCATCATCATCATCATCATCATCATCATCATCATCATCATCATCATCATCATCATCATCATCATCATCATCATCATCATCATCATCATCATCATCATCATCATCATCATCATCATCATCATCATCATCATCATCATCATCATCATCATCATCATCATCATCATCATCATCATCATCATCATCATCATCATCATCATCATCATCATCATCATCATCATCATCATCATCATCATCATCATCATCATCATCATCATCATCATCATCATCATCATCATCATCATCATCATCATCATCATCATCATCATCATCATCATCATCATCATCATCATCATCATCATCATCATCATCATTATCATCATCATCATGCCCGGAGGCGGTGTTGTACCGCCTCCGGGCATACCACACCGCCTCCGGGCATACAACACCGCCTCCGGGCATACTACACCGCCTCCGGGCATACCACACCGCCTCCGGGCATACAACACCGCCTCCGGGCAAACTACACCGCCTCCGGGCATACCACACCGCCTCCGGGCATACAACACCGCCTCCGGGCATACTACACCGCCTCCGGGCATACCACACCGCCTCCGGGCATACAACACCGCCTCCGGGCATACTACACCGCCTCCGGGCATACCACACCGCCTCCGGGCATACAACACCGCCTCCGGGCATACAACACCGCCTCCGGGCATACCCACACCGTCTCACGTCATCATCAGCAACATCATCAGCAACATCATCAGCAACATCATCAGCAACATCACCAGCAACATCATCATCAACATCATCAGCAACATCATCAGCAACATCACCAGCAACATCATCATCAACATCATCAGCAACATCATCAGCAACATCATCAGCAACATCATCATCAACATCATCATCAACAGCAACATCATCATCCATCATCATCATCATCATCATCATCATCATCATCATCATCATCATCATCATCATCATCATCATCATCATCATCACATCATCATCATCATCATCATCATCATCAATCATCATCATCATCATCATCAATCATCATCATCATCATCATCATCATCATCATCATCATCATCATCACATCTCATCATCATCATCATCATCATCATCATCATCATCATCATCATCATCATCATCATCATCCGATCATTTCCTCATCATAGCCGGAGGCAGTGTGTACCGCCTCGGGCATACCACCGCTCGGGCATACAACACGCCTCCGGGCATACTACACCCGCCTCCGGGCATACCACACGCCTCGGGCATACAACACCGCCTCCGGGCATACTACACGCCTCCGGGCATACCACACCGCCTCCGGGCTTACAACACCGCCTCCGGGCATACAACACCGCCTCGCGGCATACCACACCGCCTCCGGGCATACAACACCGCCTCCGGCATACAACACCGCAAACGGGCATACCACACCGTCTCACGTCATCATCAGCAACATCATCAGCACATCATCAGCAACATCATCAGCAACATCACCAGCAACATCATCAGCAAACATCATCAGCAACATCATCAGCAACATCATCATCAACATCATCATCACATCATCATTAACATCATCATCAACATCAAACATCATCATCACATCATCATCAACATCATCATCATACATCATCATCATCAATCATCACATCATCATTATCATCATCATGCCCGGAGGCGGTGTGTACCGCCTCCGGGCATACCCACACCGCCTCCGGGCACTACAACACCGCCTCCGGCATACTACACCGCCTCCGGCATACCACACCGCCTCCGGGCATACAACACCGCTCCGGGCACTACTACACCGCCTCCGGCATACCACACCGCCTCCGGGCATACAACACCGCCTCCGGGCATACTGCACCGCTCCGGGCATACCACACCGCCTCCGGGCATACAACACCGCCTCCGGGCATAACTACACCGCCTCCGGGCATACCAGACCGCCTCAGGGCATACAACACCGCCTCCGGGCATACAACACCGCCTCCGGCATACCACACCGCCTCCGGGCATACAACACCGCCTCCGGGCATACAACACCGCCTCGGCATACCACACCGCCTCCGGGCATACAACACCGCCTCCGGGCATACAACACCGCCTCCGGGCATACCACACCGCCTCCGGGCATACAACACCGGCCTCCGGGCATACTACACGCCTCCGGGCATACCACACCGCCTCCGGGCATACAACACGCCTCCGGGCATACAACACCGCCTTCCGGGCAAACACACCGCCTCCGGGCATACCACACCGTCTCACGTCATCATCAGCAACATCATCAGCAACATCATCAGCAACATCACCAGCAACATCATCAGCAACATCATCGCAAATCATCATCATCATCATCATCATCATCATCATCATCATCATCATCATCATATCATCATCATCATTATCATCATCATCATGCCCGGAGGCGGTGTTGTACCGCCTCCGGGCATAACAACACCGCCTCCGGGCAAACTACAACCGCCTCCGGGCATACCACACCGTCTCACGTCATCATCATCATCATCATCATCATCATCATATCATCATCATCATCATCATCATCATCATCTCATCATCATCATCATCATCTCATCATCATCATCATCATCATCATCATCATCATCATCATCATCATCATCATCATCATCATCATCATCATCATCATCATCATCATCATCATCTCATCATCATCATCATCATCATCATCATCATCATCATCATCATCATCATCATCATCATCATCATCATCATCAACTCATCATCATCATCATCATCATCATCATCATCATCATCATCATCATCATCATCATCATCATCATCATCATCATCATCTTCATCATCATCATCATCATCATCATCATCTCATCATCATCATCATCATCATCATCATCATCATCATCATCATCATCATCATCATCATCATCACTCATCATCATCATCATCATCATCATCATCATCATCATCATCATCATCATCTCATCATCATCCACTCATCATCCATCATCATCATCATCATCATCATCATCATCATCATCATCATCATCATCATCATCATCATCTCATCATCATCATCATCATCATCATCATCATCATTCATCATCATCATCATCATATCATCATCATTCATCATCATTATCATCTCATGCCCGGAGGCGGTGGTTGTACCGCCTCCGGGCATACCACACCGCCTCCGGGCATACAACACCGCCTTCCGGGCATACTACACCGCCTCCGGGCATACCACACCGCCTCGGGCATACAACACCGCTCCGGACATACTACACCGCCTCCGGGCATACCGCACCGCCTCCGTGCATACAACACCGCCTCCGGGCATACTACACCCGCCTCCGGGCTACCACACCGCCTCCGGGCATACAACACCGCCTCCGGCATAATACACCGCCTCCGGGCATACCAGACCGCCTCCGGGCATACAACACGCCTCCGGGATACAACACCGCCTCCGGGCATACCACAACGCCTCCGGGCATACAACACCGCCTCCGGGCATACACACACGCCCACGGGCATACCACACCGTCTCACGTCATCATCAGCAACATCATCAGCAACATCATCAGCAACATCATCAGCAACATCACCAGCAACATCATTCAAACATCATCAGCAACATCATCAGCAACATCATCAGCAACATCAACATCATCATCAACAGCAACATCTCATCAGCAACATCATCATCAGCAAACATCATCATCATCATCATCATCATCATCATGATCATCATATCATAATCATCATCATCATCTCATCGTATCATCTCATCATATCATGAGCAACATCATCATCAACATCATCATCAGCAAACATCATCATCAGCAACATCATCATCAGCAACATCCTCATCAGCAACATCATCATCAGCAACATCATCCTCAGCAACATCATCATCAATCATCATCATCATCATCATCATCATCATCATCATCATCATCATTATCATCATCATGCCCGGAGGCGGTGTTGTACCGCCTCCGGGCATACCACACCGCCTCCGGGCATACAACACCGCCTCCGGGCATACTACACCGCCTCCGGGCATACCACACCGCCTCCGGGCATACAACACCGCCTCCGGGCATACTACACCGCCTCCGGGCATACCACACCGCCTCCGGGCATACAACACCGCCTCCCGGGCATACAACACCGCCTCCGGGCATACCACACCGCCTCCGGGCATACAACACCGCCTCCGGGCATACAACACCGCAAACGGCATACCACACCGTCTCACGTCATCAGCAACACATCAGCAACATCATCAGCAACATCATCAGCAACATCACCAGCAACATCATCAGCAACATCTCAGCAACATCATCAGCAACATCATCATCAACATCATCATCAACATCATCATTAACATCATCATAACATCATCATCAACATCATCATCAACATCAGCATCATCATCAGCAACATCATCAGCAACATCATCAGCAACATCATCAACAATCATCATCAGCAACATCATCTCAAGCAAACATCATCATCACAACATCATCATCTGCATCATCATCATCATCATCATCAATCATATCATCTCATCATCATCATCATCATCATCATCATCATCATCATCATCATCATCATCATCATCATCATCATCATCATCATCATCATCATCATCATCATCATCATCATCATCATCATCATCACCTCATCATCATCATCATCATCATCATCATCATCATCTCATCATCACATCATCATCATCATTAATCATCATCAACATCATATCAACATCATCATCAACATCATCATCAACATCATCATCAACATCATCAGCAACATCATCAGCAACATCATCAGCAACATCATCAGCACATCATCAACAACATCATCATCAGCAACATCATCATCAGCAACATCATCATCAGCAACATCATCATCATCATCATCATCTCATCATCATCATCATCATCATCATCATCATCATCATCATCATCATCATCATCATCATCATCATCATCATCATCATCATCATCATCATATCATCAGCAACATCATCAGCAACATCATCAGCAACATCATCAACAACATCATCATCAGCAACATCATCATCAGCAACATCATCATCAGCAACATCATCATCATCATCATCATCATCATCATCATCATCATCATCATCATCATCATCATCATCATCATCATCATCATCATCATCATCATCATCATCATCATCATCATCATCATCATCATCATCATCATCATCATCATCATCATCATCATCATCATCATTATCATCATCATGCCCGGAGGCGGTGTTGTACCGCCTCCGGGCATACCACACCGCCTCCGGGCATACAACACCGCCTCCGGGCATACTACACCGCCTCCGGGCATACCACACCGCCTCCGGGCATACAACACCGCCTCCGGGCATACTACACCGCCTCCGGGCATACCACACCGCCTCCGGGCATACAACACCGCCTCCGGGCATACTGCACCGCCTCCGGGCATACCACACCGCCTCCGGGCATACAACACCACCTCCGGGCATACTACACCGCCTCCGGGCATACCAGACCGCCTCAGGGCATACAACACCGCCTCCGGGCATACAACACCGCCTCCGGGCATACCACACCGCCTCCGGGCATACAACACCGCCTCCGGGCATACAACACCGCCTCCGGGCATACCACACCGCCTCCGGGCATACAACACCGCCTCCGGGCATACAACACCGCCTCCGGGAATACCACACCGTCTCACGTCATCATCAGCAACATCATCAGCAACATCATCAGCAACATCACCAGCAACATCATCAGCAACATCATCAGCAACATCATCAGCAACATCATCAGCAACATCATCAGCAACATCATCATCAACATCATCATCAACATCATCATCAACATAATCATCAACATCATCATCAACATCATCAGCAACATCATCAGCAACATCATCAGCAACATCATTAGCAACATCATCAACAACATCATCATCAGCAACATCATCATCAGCAACATCATCATCAGCAACATCATCATCATCATCATCATCATCATCATCATCATCATCATCATCATCATCATCATCATCATCATCATCATCATCATCATCATCATCATCATCATCATCATCATCATCATCATCATCATCATCATCATCATCATCATCATCATCATCATCATCATCATCATCATCATCATCATCATCATCATCATTATCATCATCATGCCCGGAGGCGGTGTTGTACCGCCTCCGGGCATACCACACCGCCTCCGGGCATACAACACCGCCTCCGGGCATACTACACCGCTTCAGGGCATACCACACCGCCTCCGGGCATACAACACCGCCTCCGGGCATACTACACCGCCTCCGGGC
>JAXIVJ010000986.1:45000-57500 GCA_036785665.1 Chirona hameri
GGCATACAACACCACCTCCGGGCATACTACACCGCCTCCGGGCATACCAGACCGCCTCAGGGCATACAACACCGCCTCCGGGCATACAACACCGCCTCCGGGCATACCACACCGCCTCCGGGCATACAACACCGCCTCCGGGCATACAACACCGCCTCCGGGCATACCACACCGCCTCCGGGCATACAACACCGCCTCCGGGCATACAACACCGCCTCCGGGCAAACTACACCGCCTCCGGGCATACCACACCGTCTCACGTCATCATCAGCAACATCATCAGCAACATCATCAGCAACATCACCAGCAACATCATCAGCAACATCATCAGCAACATCATCATCATCATCATCATCATCATCATCATCATCATCATCATCATCATCATCATCATCATCATCATTATCATCATCATCATGCCCGGAGGCGGTGTTGTACCGCCTCCGGGCATACCACACCGCCTCCGGGCATACAACACCGCCTCCGGGCATACTACACCGCCTCCGGGCATACCACACCGCCTCCGGGCATACAACACCGCCTCCGGGCAAACTACACCGCCTCCGGGCATACCACACCGCCTCCGGGCATACAACACTGCCTCCGGGCATACTACACCGCCTCCGGGCATACCACACCGCCTCCGGGCATACAACACCGCCTCCGGGCATACTACACCGCCTCCGGGCATACCACACCGCCTCCGGGCATACAACACCGCCTCCGGGCATACAACACCGCCTCCGGGCATACCACACCGCCTCCGGGCATACAACACCGCCTCCGGGCATACAACACCGCCTCCGGGCATACCACACCGTCTCACGTCATCATCAGCAACATCATCAGCAACATCATCAGCAACATCATCATCAACATCATCAGCAACATCATCAGCAACATCATCATCAACATCATCATCAACATCATCATCAACATCATCATCAACATCATCATCAACATCATCATCAACATCATCAGCAACATCATCAGCAACATCATCAGCAACATCATCATCAACATCATCATCAACATCATCATCAGCAACATCATCATCCGCAACATCATCATCAGCAACATCATCATCAGCAACATCATCATCAGCAACATCATCCTCAGCAACATCATCATCAGCAACATCATCATCAGCAACATCATCATCAGCAACATCATCATCATCATCATCATCATCATCATCATCATCATCATCATCATCATCATCATCATCATCATCATCATCATCATCATCATCATCATCATGCCCGGAGGCGGTGTTGTACCGCCTCCGGGCATACCACACCGCCTCCGGGCATACAACACCGCCTCCGGGCATACTACACCGCCTCCGGGCATACCACACCGCCTCCGGGCATACAACACCGCCTCCGGGCATACTACACCGCCTCCGGGCATACCACACCGCCTCCGGGCATACAACACCGCCTCCGGGCATACTACACCGCCTCCGGGCATACCACACCGCCTCCGGGCATACAACACCGCCTCCGGGCATACTACACCGCCTCCGGGCATACCACACCGCCTCCGGGCATACAACACCGCCTCCGGGCATACAACACCGCCTCCGGGCATACCACACCGCCTCCGGGCATACAACACCGCCTCCGGGCATACAACACCGCCTCCGGGCATACCACACCGTCTCACGTCATCATCAGCAACATCATCAGCAACATCATCAGCAACATCACCAGCAACATCATCAGCAACATCATCAGCAACATCATCAGCAACATCATCAGCAACATCATCAGCAACATCATCATCAACATCATCATCAACATCATCATCAACATCATCATCAACATCATCATCAACATCATCAGCAACATCATCAGCAACATCATCAGCAACATCATCAGCAACATCATCAACAACATCATCATCAGCAACATCATCATCAGCAACATCATCATCAGCAACATCATCATCATCATCATCATCATCATCATCATCATCATCATCATCATCATCATCATCATCATCATCATCATCATCATCATCATCATCATCATCATCATCATCATCATCATCATCATCATCATCATCATCATCATCATCATCATCATCATCATCATCATCATCATCATCATCATCATCATCATCATCATCATCATCATCATCATCATCATCATCATCATCATCATCATCATCATCATCATCATCATCATCATCATCATCATCATCATCATCATCATCATCATCATCATCATCATCATCATCATCATCATCATCATCATCATCATCATCATCATCATCATCATCATCATCATCATCATCATCATCATCATCATCATCATCATCATCATCATCATCATCATCATCATCATCATCATCATCATCATCATCATCATCATCATCATCATCATCATCATCATCATCATCATCATCATCATCATCATCATCATCATCATCATCATCATCATCATCATCATCATCATCATCATCATCATCATCATCATCATCATCATCATCATCATTATCATCATCATGCCCGGAGGCGGTGTTGTACCGCCTCCGGGCATACCACACCGCCTCCGGGCATACAACACCGCCTCCGGGCATACTACACCGCCTCCGGGCATACCACACCGCCTCCGGGCATACAACACCGCCTCCGGACATACTACACCGCCTCCGGGCATACCGCACCGCCTCCGGGCATACAACACCGCCTCCGGGCATACTACACCGCCTCCGGGCATACCACACCGCCTCCGGGCATACAACACCGCCTCCGGGCATAATACACCGCCTCCGGGCATACCAGACCGCCTCCGGGCATACAACACCGCCTCCGGGCATACAACACCGCCTCCGGGCATACCAGACCGCCTCAGGGCATACAACACCGCCTCCGGGCATACAACACCGCCTCCGGGCATACCACACCGCCTCCGGGCATACAACACCGCCTCCGGGCATACAACACCGCCTCCGGGCATACCACACCGCCTCCGGGCATACAACACCGCCTCCGGGCATACAACACCGCCTCCGGGAATACCACACCGTCTCACGTCATCATCAGCAACATCATCAGCAACATCATCAGCAACATCACCAGCAACATCATCAGCAACATCATCAGCAACATCATCAGCAACATCATCAGCAACATCATCAGCAACATCATCATCAACATCATCATCAACATCATCATCAACATAATCATCAACATCATCATCAACATCATCAGCAACATCATCAGCAACATCATCAGCAACATCATTAGCAACATCATCAGCAACATCATCAGCAACATCATCATCAGCAACATCATCATCAGCAACATCATCATCATCATCATCAACATCATCATCAACATCATCATCAACATCATCATCAACATCATCATCAACATCATCAGCAACATCATCAGCAACATCATCAGCAACATCGTCAGCAACATCATCAACATCATCATCAGCAACATCATCATCAGCAACATCATCATCAGCAACATCATCATCATCATCATCATCATCATCATCATCATCATCATCATCATCATCATCATCATCATCATCATCATCATCATCATCATCATTATCATCATCATGCCCGGAGGCGGTGTTGTACCGCCTCCGGGCATACCACACCGCCTCCGGGCATACAACACCGCCTCCGGGCATACTACACCGCCTCCGGGCATACCACACCGCCTCCGGGCAAACAACACCGCCTCCGGGCATACTACACCGCCTCCGGGCATACCACACCGCCTCCGGGCATACAACACCGCCTCCGGGCATACAACACCGCCTCCGGGCAAACTACACCGCCTCCGGGCATACCACACCGTCTCACGTCATCATCAGCAACATCATCAGCAACATCATCAGCAACATCACCAGCAACATCATCAGCAACATCATCAGCAACATCATCATCATCATCATCATCATCATCATCATCATCATCATCATCATCATCATCATCATCATCATCATTATCATCATCATCATGCTCGGAGGCGGTGTTGTACCGCCTCCGGGCATACCACACCGCTTCCGGGCATACAACACCGCCTCCGGGCATACTACACCGCCTCCGGGCATACCACACCGCCTCCGGGCATACAACACCGCCTCCGGGCAAACTACACCGCCTCCGGGCATACCACACCGCCTCCGGGCATACAACACTGCCTCCGGGCATACTACACCGCCTCCGGGCATACCACACCGCCTCCGGGCATACAACACCGCCTCCGGGCATACTACACCGCCTCCGGGCATACCACACCGCCTCCGGGCATACAACACCGCCTCCGGGCATACAACACCGCCTCCGGGCATACCACACCGCCTCCGGGCATACAACACCGCCTCCGGGCATACAACACCGCCTCCGGGCATACCACACCGTCTCACGTCATCATCAGCAACATCATCAGCAACATCATCAGCAACATCATCATCAACATCATCAGCAACATCATCAGCAACATCATCATCAACATCATCATCAACATCATCATCAACATCATCATCAACATTATCATCAACATCATCATCAACATCATCAGCAACATCATCAGCAACATCATCAGCAACATCATCATCAACATCATCATCAACATCATCATCAGCAACATCATCATCCGCAACATCATCATCAGCAACATCCTCATCAGCAACATCATCATCAGCAACATCATCCTCAGCAACATCATCATCAGCAACATCATCATCAGCAACATCATCATCAGCAACATCATCATCATCATCATCATCATCATCATCATCATCATCATCATCATCATCATCATCATCATCATCATCATCATCATCATCATCATCATCATCATCATGCCCGGAGGCGGTGTTGTACCGCCTCCGGGCATACCACACCGCCTCCGGGCATACAACACCGCCTCCGGGCATACTACACCGCCTCCGGGCATACCACACCGCCTCCGGGCATACAACACCGCCTCCGGGCATACTACACCGCCTCCGGGCATACCACAACGCCTCCGGGCATACAACACCGCCTCCGGGCATACTACACCGCCTCCGGGCATACCACACCGCCTCCGGGCATACAACACCGCCTCCGGGCATACTACACCGCCTCCGGGCATACAACACCGCCTCCGGGCATACAACACCGCCTCCGGGCATACCACACCGTCTCACGTCATCATCAGCAACATCATCAGCAACATCATCAGCAACATCACCAGCAACATCATCAGCAACATCATCAGCAACATCATCAGCAACATCATCAGCAACATCATCAGCAACATCATCATCAACATCATCATCAACATCATCATCAACATCATCATCAACATCATCATCAACATCATCAGCAACATCATCAGCAACATCATCAGCAACATCATCAGCAACATCATCAACAACATCATCATCAGCAACATCATCATCAGCAACATCATCATCAGCAACATCATCATCATCATCATCATCATCATCATCATCATCATCATCATCATCATCATCATCATCATCATCATCATCATCATCATCATCATCATCATCATCATCATCATCATCATCATCATCATCATCATCATCATCATCATCATCATCATCATCATCATCATCATCATCATCATCATCATCATCATCATCATCATCATCATCATCATCATCATCATCATCATCATCATCATCATCATCATCATCATCATCATCATCATCATCATCATCATCATCATCATCATCATCATCATCATCATCATCATCATCATCATCATCATCATCATCATCATCATCATCATCATCATCATCATCATCATCATCATCATCATCATCATCATCATCATCATCATCATCATCATCATCATCATCATCATCATCATCATCATCATCATCATCATCATCATCATCATCATCATCATCATCATCATCATCATCATCATCATCATCATCATCATCATCATCATCATCATCATCATCATCATCATCATCATCATCATCATCATCATCATCATCATCATCATCATCATCATCATCATCATCATCATCATCATCATCATCATCATCATCATCATCATCATCATCATCATCATCATCATCATCATCATCATCATCATCATCATCATCATCATCATCATCATCATCATCATCATCATCATCATCATCATCATCATCATCATCATCATCATCATCATCATCATCATCATCATCATTATCATCATCATGCCCGGAGGCGGTGTTGTACCGCCTCCGGGCATACCACACCGCCTCCGGGCATACAACACCGCCTCCGGGCATACTACACCGCCTCCGGGCATACCACACCGCCTCCGGGCATACAACACCGCCTCCGGACATACTACACCGCCTCCGGGCATACCGCACCGCCTCCGGGCATACAACACCGCCTCCGGGCATACTACACCGCCTCCGGGCATACCACACCGCCTCCGGGCATACAACACCGCCTCCGGGCATAATACACCGCCTCCGGGCATACCAGACCGCCTCCGGGCATACAACACCGCCTCCGGGCATACAACACCGCCTCCGGGCATACCACAACGCCTCCGGGCATACAACACCGCCTCCGGGCATACAACACCGCCTCCGGGCATACCACACCGTCTCACGTCATCATCAGCAACATCATCAGCAACATCATCAGCAACATCATCAGCAACATCACCAGCAACATCATCATCAACATCATCAGCAACATCATCAGCAACATCATCAGCAACATCATCATCAACATCATCATCATCAACAGCAACATCATCATCAGCAACATCATCATCAGCAACATCATCATCATCATCATCATCATCATCATCATCATCATCATCATAATCATCATCATCATCATCATCGTCATCATCATCATCATCATCATCAGCAACATCATCATCAACATCATCATCAGCAACATCATCATCAGCAACATCATCATCAGCAACATCCTCATCAGCAACATCATCATCAGCAACATCATCCTCAGCAACATCATCATCATCATCATCATCATCATCATCATCATCATCATCATCATCATCATCATCATTATCATCATCATGCCCGGAGGCGGTGTTGTACCGCCTCCGGGCATACCACACCGCCTCCGGGCATACAACACCGCCTCCGGGCATACTACACCGCCTCCGGGCATACCACACCGCCTCCGGGCATACAACACCGCCTCCGGGCATACTACACCGCCTCCGGGCATACCACACCGCCTCCGGGCATACAACACCGCCTCCGGGCATACAACACCGCCTCCGGGCATACCACACCGCCTCCGGGCATACAACACCGCCTCCGGGCATACAACACCGCAAACGGGCATACCACACCGTCTCACGTCATCATCAGCAACATCATCAGCAACATCATCAGCAACATCATCAGCAACATCACCAGCAACATCATCAGCAACATCATCAGCAACATCATCAGCAACATCATCATCAACATCATCATCAACATCATCATTAACATCATCATCAACATCATCATCAACATCATCATCAACATCATCAGCAACATCATCAGCAACATCATCAGCAACATCATCAGCAACATCATCAACAACATCATCATCAGCAACATCATCATCAGCAACATCATCATCAGCAACATCATCATCATCATCATCATCATCATCATCATCATCATCATCATCATCATCATCATCATCATCATCATCATCATCATCATCATCATCATCATCATCATCATCATCATCATCATCATCATCATCATCATCATCATCATCATCATCATCATCATCACATCATCATCATCATCATCATCATCATCATCATCATCATCATCATCATCATCATCATCATTATCATCATCAACATCATCATCAACATCATCATCAACATCATCATCAACATCATCATCAACATCATCATCAACATCATCAGCAACATCATCCATCATCAGCAACATCATCAGCAACATCATCAACAACATCATCATCAGCAACATCATCATCAGCAACATCATCATCAGCACACATCATCATCATCATCATCATCATCATCATCATCATCATCATCATCATCATCATCATCATCATCATCATCATCATCATCATCATCATCATCATCATCATCATCATCATCATCATCATCATCATCATCATCATCATCATCATCATCATCATCATCATCATTATCATCATCATGCCCGGAGGCGGTGTTGTACCGCCTCCGGGCATACCACACCGCCTCCGGGCATACAACACCGCCTCCGGGCATACTACACCGCCTCCGGGCATACCACACCGCCTCCGGGCATACAACACCGCCTCCGGGCATACTACACCGCCTCCGGGCATACCACACCGCCTCCGGGCATACAACACCGCCTCCGGGCATACTGCACCGCCTCCGGGCATACCACACCGCCTCCGGGCATACAACACCACCTCCGGGCATACTACACCGCCTCCGGGCATACCAGACCGCCTCAGGGCATACAACACCGCCTCCGGGCATACAACACCGCCTCCGGGCATACCACACCGCCTCCGGGCATACAACACCGCCTCCGGGCATACAACACCGCCTCCGGGCATACCACACCGCCTCCGGGCATACAACACCGCCTCCGGGCATACAACACCGCCTCCGGGCAAACTACACCGCCTCCGGGCATACCACACCGTCTCACGTCATCATCAGCAACATCATCAGCAACATCATCAGCAACATCACCAGCAACATCATCAGCAACATCATCAGCAACATCATCATCATCATCATCATCATCATCATCATCATCATCATCATCATCATCATCATCATCATCATCATTATCATCATCATCATGCCCGGAGGCGGTGTTGTACCGCCTCCGGGCATACCACACCGCCTCCGGGCATACAACACCGCCTCCGGGCATACTACACCGCCTCCGGGCATACCACACCGCCTCCGGGCATACAACACCGCCTCCGGGCAAACTACACCGCCTCCGGGCATACCACACCGCCTCCGGGCATACAACACTGCCTCCGGGCATACTACACCGCCTCCGGGCATACCACACCGCCTCCGGGCATACAACACCGCCTCCGGGCATACTACACCGCCTCCGGGCATACCACACCGCCTCCGGGCATACAACACCGCCTCCGGGCATACAACACCGCCTCCGGGCATACCACACCGCCTCCGGGCATACAACACCGCCTCCGGGCATACAACACCGCCTCCGGGCATACCACACCGTCTCACGTCATCATCAGCAACATCATCAGCAACATCATCAGCAACATCATCATCAACATCATCAGCAACATCATCAGCAACATCATCATCAACATCATCATCAACATCATCATCAACATCATCATCAACATCATCATCAACATCATCATCAACATCATCAGCAACATCATCAGCAACATCATCAGCAACATCATCATCAACATCATCATCAACATCATCATCAGCAACATCATCATCCGCAACATCATCATCAGCAACATCATCATCAGCAACATCATCATCAGCAACATCATCCTCAGCAACATCATCATCAGCAACATCATCATCAGCAACATCATCATCAGCAACATCATCATCATCATCATCATCATCATCATCATCATCATCATCATCATCATCATCATCATCATCATCATCATCATCATCATCATCATCATCATGCCCGGAGGCGGTGTTGTACCGCCTCCGGGCATACCACACCGCCTCCGGGCATACAACACCGCCTCCGGGCATACTACACCGCCTCCGGGCATACCACACCGCCTCCGGGCATACAACACCGCCTCCGGGCATACTACACCGCCTCCGGGCATACCACACCGCCTCCGGGCATACAACACCGCCTCCGGGCATACTACACCGCCTCCGGGCATACCACACCGCCTCCGGGCATACAACACCGCCTCCGGGCATACTACACCGCCTCCGGGCATACCACACCGCCTCCGGGCATACAACACCGCCTCCGGGCATACAACACCGCCTCCGGGCATACCACACCGCCTCCGGGCATACAACACCGCCTCCGGGCATACAACACCGCCTCCGGGCATACCACACCGTCTCACGTCATCATCAGCAACATCATCAGCAACATCATCAGCAACATCACCAGCAACATCATCAGCAACATCATCAGCAACATCATCAGCAACATCATCAGCAACATCATCAGCAACATCATCATCAACATCATCATCAACATCATCATCAACATCATCATCAACATCATCATCAACATCATCAGCAACATCATCAGCAACATCATCAGCAACATCATCAGCAACATCATCAACAACATCATCATCAGCAACATCATCATCAGCAACATCATCATCAGCAACATCATCATCATCATCATCATCATCATCATCATCATCATCATCATCATCATCATCATCATCATCATCATCATCATCATCATCATCATCATCATCATCATCATCATCATCATCATCATCATCATCATCATCATCATCATCATCATCATCATCATCATCATCATCATCATCATCATCATCATCATCATCATCATCATCATCATCATCATCATCATCATCATCATCATCATCATCATCATCATCATCATCATCATCATCATCATCATCATCATCATCATCATCATCATCATCATCATCATCATCATCATCATCATCATCATCATCATCATCATCATCATCATCATCATCATCATCATCATCATCATCATCATCATCATCATCATCATCATCATCATCATCATCATCATCATCATCATCATCATCATCATCATCATCATCATCATCATCATCATCATCATCATCATCATCATCATCATCATCATCATCATCATCATCATCATCATCATCATCATCATCATCATCATCATCATCATCATCATCATCATCATCATCATCATCATCATCATCATTATCATCATCATGCCCGGAGGCGGTGTTGTACCGCCTCCGGGCATACCACACCGCCTCCGGGCATACAACACCGCCTCCGGGCATACTACACCGCCTCCGGGCATACCACACCGCCTCCGGGCATACAACACCGCCTCCGGACATACTACACCGCCTCCGGGCATACCGCACCGCCTCCGGGCATACAACACCGCCTCCGGGCATACTACACCGCCTCCGGGCATACCACACCGCCTCCGGGCATACAACACCGCCTCCGGGCATAATACACCGCCTCCGGGCATACCAGACCGCCTCCGGGCATACAACACCGCCTCCGGGCATACAACACCGCCTCCGGGCATACCAGACCGCCTCAGGGCATACAACACCGCCTCCGGGCATACAACACCGCCTCCGGGCATACCACACCGCCTCCGGGCATACAACACCGCCTCCGGGCATACAACACCGCCTCCGGGCATACCACACCGCCTCCGGGCATACAACACCGCCTCCGGGCATACAACACCGCCTCCGGGAATACCACACCGTCTCACGTCATCATCAGCAACATCATCAGCAACATCATCAGCAACATCACCAGCAACATCATCAGCAACATCATCAGCAACATCATCAGCAACATCATCAGCAACATCATCAGCAACATCATCATCAACATCATCATCAACATCATCATCAACATAATCATCAACATCATCATCAACATCATCAGCAACATCATCAGCAACATCATCAGCAACATCATTAGCAACATCATCAACAACATCATCATCAGCAACATCATCATCAGCAACATCATCATCAGCAACATCATCATCATCATCATCATCATCATCATCATCATCATCATCATCATCATCATCATCATCATCATCATCATCATCATCATCATCATCATCATCATCATCATCATCATCATCATCATCATCATCATCATCATCATCATCATCATCATCATCATCATCATCATCATCATCATCATCATCATCATCATCATCATCATGCCCGGAGGCGGTGTTGTACCGCCTCCGGGCATACCACACCGCCTCCGGGCATACAACACCGCCTCCGGGCATACTACACCGCTTCAGGGCATACCACACCGCCTCCGGGCATACAACACCGCCTCCGGGCATACTACACCGCCTCCGGGCATACCACACCGCCTCCGGGCATACAACAACGCCTCCGGGCATACTGCACCGCCTCCGGGCATACCACACCGCCTCCGGGCATACAACACCGCCTCCGGGCATACTACACCGCCTCCGGGCATACCAGACCGCCTCAGGGCATACAACACCGCCTCCGGGCATACAACACCGCCTCCGGGCATACCACACCGCCTCCGGGCATACAACACCGCCTCCGGGCATACAACACCGCCTCCGGGCATACCACACCGCCTCCGGGCATACAACACCGCCTCCGGGCATACAACACCGCCTCCGGGCATACCACACCGTCTCACGTCATCATCAGCAACATCATCAGCAACATCATCAGCAACATCACCAGCAACATCATCAGCAACATCATCAGCAACATCATCAGCAACATCATCAGCAACATCATCATCAACA
>JAXIVJ010000986.1:62500-65000 GCA_036785665.1 Chirona hameri
AGCAACATCATCAGCAACATCATCAGCAACATCATCAGCAACATCATCAACAACATCATCATCAGCAACATCATCATCAGCAACATCATCATCAGCAACATCATCATCATCATCATCATCATCATCATCATCATCATCATCATCATCATCATCATCATCATCATCATCATCATCATCATCATCATCATCATCATCATCATCATCATCATCATCATCATCATCATCATCATCATCATCATCATCATCATCATCATCATCATCATCATTATCATCATCATGCCCGGAGGCGGTGTTGTACCGCCTCCGGGCATACCACACCGCCTCCGGGCATACAACACCGCCTCCGGGCATACTACACCGCCTCCGGGCATACCACACCGCCTCCGGGCATACAACACCGCCTCCGGGCATACTACACCGCCTCCGGGCATACCACACCGCCTCCGGGCATACAACACCGCCTCCGGGCATACTGCACCGCCTCCGGGCATACCACACCGCCTCCGGGCATACAACACCACCTCCGGGCATACTACACCGCCTCCGGGCATACCAGACCGCCTCAGGGCATACAACACCGCCTCCGGGCATACAACACCGCCTCCGGGCATACCACACCGCCTCCGGGCATACAACACCGCCTCCGGGCATACAACACCGCCTCCGGGCATACCACACCGCCTCCGGGCATACAACACCGCCTCCGGGCATACAACACCGCCTCCGGGCATACCACACCGTCTCACGTCATCATCAGCAACATCATCAGCAACATCATCAGCAACATCACCAGCAACATCATCAGCAACATCATCAGCAACATCATCAGCAACATCATCAGCAACATCATCAGCAACATCATCATCAACATCATCATCAACATCATCATCAACATCATCATCAACATCATCATCAACATCATCAGCAACATCATCAGCAACATCATCAGCAACATCATCAGCAACATCATCAACAACATCATCATCAGCAACATCATCATCAGCAACATCATCATCAGCAACATCATCATCATCATCATCATCATCATCATCATCATCATCATCATCATCATCATCATCATCATCATCATCATCATCATCATCATCATCATCATCATCATCATCATCATCATCATCATCATCATCATCATCATCATCATCATCATCATCATCATCATCATCATCATCATCATCATCATCATTATCATCATCATGCCCGGAGGCGGTGTTGTACCGCCTCCGGGCATACCACACCGCCTCCGGGCATACAACACCGCCTCCGGGCATACTACACCGCTTCAGGGCATACCACACCGCCTCCGGGCATACAACACCGCCTCCGGGCATACTACACCGCCTCCGGGCATACCACACCGCCTCCGGGCATACAACAACGCCTCCGGGCATACTGCACCGCCTCCGGGCATACCACACCGCCTCCGGGCATACAACACCGCCTCCGGGCATACTACACCGCCTCCGGGCATACCAGACCGCCTCAGGGCATACAACACCGCCTCCGGGCATACAACACCGCCTCCGGGCATACCACACCGCCTCCGGGCATACAACACCGCCTCCGGGCATACAACACCGCCTCCGGGCATACCACACCGCCTCCGGGCATACAACACCGCCTCCGGGCATACAACACCGCCTCCGGGCATACCACACCGTCTCACGTCATCATCAGCAACATCATCAGCAACATCATCAGCAACATCACCAGCAACATCATCAGCAACATCATCAGCAACATCATCAGCAACATCATCAGCAACATCATCATCAACATCATCATCAACATCATCATCAACATCATCATCAACATCATCATCAACATCATCAGCAACATCATCAGCAACATCATCAGCAACATCATCAGCAACATCATCAACAACATCATCATCAGCAACATCATCATCAGCAACATCATCATCAGCAACATCATCATCATCATCATCATCATCATCATCATCATCATCATCATCATCATCATCATCATCATCATCATCATCATCATCATCATCATCATCATCATCATCATCATCATCATCATCATCATCATCATCATCATCATCATCATCATCATCATCATCATTATCATCATCATCATGCCCGGAGGCGGTGTTGTACCGCCTCCGGGCATACCACACCGTCTCACGTCATCATCAGCAACATCATCAGCAACATCATCAGCAACATCACCAGCAACATCATCAGCAACATCATCAGCAACATCATCAGCAACATCATCAGCAACATCATCAGCAACATCATCATCAACATCATCATCAACATCATCATCAACATCATCATCAACATCATCATCAACATCATCAGCAACATCATCAGCAACATCATCAGCAACATCGTCAGCAACATCATCAACAACATCATCATCAGCAACATCATCATCAGCAACATCATCATCAGCAACATCATCATCATCATCATCATCATCATCATCATCATCATCATCATCATCATCATCATCATCA